>PVKB01003055.1:85324-231408 GCA_004027205.1 Ctenodactylus gundi | reverse complement strand
ATCTCATTTAAAACAGAAACAGCTGAAGAACCCAGCTAAGTTAATTTCTGCCGCTGTAACCAAGTATTAGATACCAGACAATTTATGAAGAAGGAAAACACATGTCTTCCCATGCATGAGATTGGGGAGTCTGGGGTGAAGGCCTGGGCAGCCCTGTGTCTTCTGAAGGTTGAACTCTGCCATCAAGATGGCGTCTGTTACTTAGTCCTCCAGAGGAGATAGATTCTGTGCCTACCACATGGCAGAAGGATAGAACAGAGAACGGGCTGGGCTCACTCCCTCTAGTTTTAATGAAGATGTTGTGTCAGCTAGCTCTACATAACCATAGCCAAATGTGTGGCTTGAGTACTTAGAACTTTGTTTTAAAGCATGACCCCAGAAGTTTACACCCACAGCAGGGCAGCCTCTTGGGTTGGTCCCTTTGGTGAGGGTAGTGATTGACACCGGCAGGAGTATGAGCTATAAGGAGCATCCCATCTCCAGCCAGGAGCTTCACAAGGGGGCTGCCAAGCCCCGTGGTCACTTTCAATGGCCCACCCCATGGCTTAAGGACCCTTCTGCAGACCCCACGGCTACTGACCCGCAGTGCCACCCACGCCTTTCGTCCTAGAGACTACATTTCACATTACTTTGGGGGACACTGATCCAACCCCATCCACAAGGGTGAAGTCCTCCTGGCCTAATTACCTCCTAAGACTTCCGCTTCTTAAAACTGTGGCACCAGAGTAGCACTGCTCAAGAGAAGACACATATACTATATATGGTAACTGAAAACATGCATTGCACAGTTGACTTTTACTTGAGGTTGAAATAATTAGAGGACGTCTGCATGAGGAAAGTGACTTGCTTGGAAATCCCACGGACTTCACATCTTCCCTTGTGTGTTTGGCTTCTATAGTCTTCGTGGGAGGAAACTTCCAGGGCCACAAATGACACTTCCAGACCCAAGATGTCACTGACCCCTCACAAATGCAAACCAGGCTTTCTTCTTCCACCGCACACGACAGTGTGAATAGAAATCAGAAAGTAAAATCATAAATCATGAAGAGACAGTCGCTAGACTGCAAATGCAGCCGAACACACTTCTTGGGTCAGCTGACGTCCCTTGCAGTGAGAAACCACAGGCACAAGCCACAGAAATGCTGCTTTTCTCTCCCTTGTGATTTTCCTCCAGCCGCTAAAAACACCATTCTGCCACTTGGAAGATAAGAACTGCTTAATCACCAACTTTTAATGAATGCCAGACATCCAAATTCACAGCCGAGCCTCCAATCACCTCCCTCATTTCATAGCCATCAGCTGCCGGGAGGGAAGGCAGAATCTCAGTCCTGGCCAGCTTGGCGCAGGGGTGATCCAACACCCTGTGTCAGTGTGCTTCTAATTCCTCATCATGCCCTCAGTAGTTCCTGACTCTCTTCCTTTTGACTCTTTAACAGTTACAAGCACAGCAATTTGACAGTCTCTTCTAAACTGCCCTGTCTGATTTCATCTGGGGTGGTCAGTTTGGCTCTCGGCAGCAGCTACCGTCAATTCTTAGGATCATCCATTTCAAATTAATGGGATTTGGGGTGAATTTATGACTCTCATCTTTTCTTTTCCTAATGCAAAAAGACAAGTGAGCCCAGCTTACAGATGTCTTCTTGAGGGTATATTTGATTTATTCCCCCCCATTTTTATTAGTACATATATACACATATAGAGAGAGAGACACCTATATCTATCTATCTATCTATCTATCTATCTATCTATCTATCTATATAGATGATACACAATGGTTACACTGAGCTTGAGAATTTTGTGCACACACATACTGCATCAAGTTCACAGTCCCTTCCCCTCCCTCTTCCCCTCTGACTCCCAATATCTCACCTACTTGGCTCTACTATTTCTTTGTATTCTGAGTTTCTCGTATTAGAGAAACCATGAGATATTTAACCTTCTGAGTCTCACTCACGTCATTAACCATGATGGTCTCAAGTATCCTTTCACCTACAAACGGCTCAAATCTATCCTTCTTTGTGGAAGAGTAGTATTCCACAGAATTCTTTTCTTAGGACTTTACGTATTTTTTTTTTTCAAGTGAACTGGATCTGGTTGTAGGATAAGCTTGATTTTAACACTTTATTTAGAGAATACAAACCTAATCCAATATGTGTGTGAAACAAGTATAATAAATATCATGTACAATATTTTTCACATATATTTTTATAATCAATACATAAAACCTGAAGAAGTCTTTTTTCTTTAAATTATTTTGTTTATTTTTCTCTTTTGTTAGTATGCGTTGGTGATACACAATGGCTGCACCGAACTTAAGGCTTCAGCACACACACACATCTCATCAACTTTACATTCCCTCCCCCTTTCTTGCCCTCCTACCCTCTCCCTCATCCCTCTGGGCTCCCAACATCTCACCTGTTTGACTTTATTACTTATTTATACCCTGGGTTTCTCATATTAGAGAGCCCAAGAGACATTTACTCTTTTGAGTCTGACACACTTCACCAAGCATAATGGTCTCAAGTTGAGTCCATTTTCCTACAAATGACTGGAACCTCTCCATCTTTATGGCAGAGTTGTACTCCACTGTGTAGTGGATGGGGTTCTCTGAGAACAGAGGCAGAGCCCCTCTAAAAACAATATCACACGCAGAGCGGTCTCCATGGACCAGCGTTATGGAGACAGTTCAGGTCCAGGTATTGTGTCTAGGTCTAAGTTCTCCTGTTGAAGATAAAACTCACCCCGAAGAGCTCCAGAGTACCAGCAGGGAGGGTCTTACAGCAGCAGGTCTCTGGCCTGGAGACCTCCCAACCCACATCGGCCCAAGGCCTGCTTCCTCCAGCAGATCCCTGGCCTGGGAGACCTTCCCTCCCACATCAGCCCAGGGCCTGCTCCCTCCCGAGAAGCAGTGGCCAGCTTGGTTGGCAAACTCTCTTTTCCAGCAGGAACAAGGTAAAGCCATCCGACCAAAGCAATACCAGAGGGTCTATGAATACCTGGCTCTTACTGAAAGTGCAGCCCAAAAAATTAGGTCAGAAACCTTATAGTTAACCTATGACTTCTTGATAAAACAAAACATTTAATTGGACCAAGAATGTCCTGACATTAGAGAAAATGTCTAAGGTATAACAAAATATCACCTCTCATACAAGAAACAAGAACAAGGCTCTTCCCTCGAAGGTCCTGGATTTTCATAAGCATTGTCGCTGAACTTCTATCGGAAGTTCCTGGGGAAAACTCGACCCGATATATTTAAAGAAAAACCATTAGGTGGAAATATTTGTGACTCTCGGAGCACTCAGGTCTCGCCTCCCGGCCACGTCTTGCAGCCCAGGATCAGGAAACAGGAGAGGTGGTATCTTGCCTGTGTTCATCAACAATTCCCACTTGTGGTATCCAGCTCCATGTTGAACTGGAACCCAGTAACTACCCTGAAGACACAAGAGAGAAAGCCACTCTTATGAGGTGACATAGGTGAGCGGGTTGCAAGCGAACACCTGGAAATCTGAGCTGGTTGTGACTGTGAGTATAGGAGAAGAGCTTGTCTACTTTTGAGTTTTCTTACCTTAAAACTGTCAACATCTGTGCAGCTGAATGTTCTTAGTCCTCAGAACGAAAACAACACAAATTTTCCACACCAAGTGTCAAGGAACCCAACAGGTATAATTTTAAGTCACTCATTACTTGAAATTTTCATTTTGTTTCCCGGGGCATATTTTGCGACTCATTTTTTGATATAAGTAGGGCACTCTAGCACAACAGTTCTCAATGGCAGTGTGCCTGGGCCACTGGCTTCTTTTCTTCTCCCTCAAATCCCCGCTTTATGTCTCCGAGTCCTGAAATCACCCCTGAAAATGCACTTCTCTTGTTACAAGGTCCGTTACTTGCCCTTGTGATGTATTCTAAAACCGATGTGAGAAGGGCTGCTATTTCCAGACTGGCCCCCCCAGCCCCCCACTGCTGTTCCCTCTGGACCCAAGGCATTCCCTCCGCCTGCCTTGCCACCCAGGCTCCTAGCTCCTGCTGGTACCATCTTTGTTTTGAGGACAAACACATCCACCCTGAGCTGCTCTCACAGAGGCTCCCTGATTATCAGAATATTTCGTATTGCCATTAACCACTCACGTTATGTAAAGGCGCTAGTGGGGAGAAAAGATATTTTTGTCCTTTGGCCTGTTAGACAGATCTGGAGAGGAATGTATCTAATCAACCCCAAAACAGCACTGATTTTGGGGGTAGGGATGGTAGAAAGGGAAGGCAGGAAGAGGATTCTGGGGGGGGGGGAGAGCTCCCCCCACCCAAAGCAGAGGAGGAGGCAGGAAGGACAATCAAGATACAATTCCCCCAAGGTAACTGCGGTTGTCATTTATCACTGTGATAGAGGCCCCGAGGGAGAAAGTGAGTCAAGGGTCAGTGAGGGCAGGAAGTAGGCCCGAGACCAGAGGGGGTCGTGGCCGTGGGGAGGACTGTTGCTGCCTACATCACCTCTAGGAAAGAACGCTAATTTCCGTAGTCTGTCAGTGTGTCCCCTACCAACTTCCATTCACAGCTGGCGTTTGCTTGGGAAGTAAAACTGTCCCTAAAACTGCTGTTCAGGCTGTTCTGGTCTGGCAACTTGCCTGCCCTGGTCAGCGGCCGGGCTGGCTAATAAGTCTCTCCATTTCCAAAGACAGTGTGTGTCTTTGGCATTTTTATCTGGGGCCCCATTACATCACAAACTGTACTAATAAAAATAATCACGGTGGGGGAACAGCAGGAGGAGGCGGACGCAGGTCCAGGACCAGGGCGGTTTCTGCGGTGAAATGTCAGGAGCTGATAGGAACCCGCGACCCCGAGGCAGCGCAGTGGGAAACAGGGAAACCCACACACCCGTGCGCTTGCTCTCCCCGCGGACAGGGCCTCAAAACAAAGTATCTGTCATGGCTTCCGACCCCTCTCTCCGCAAGAGGCCCCAGCCGGGCGTGTGGGGAAGCGGCGGTCCCGGGGGACTGCTGACACGCAGGGCCAGCGCGCAGAGGACACCTCCACAACAAAGGCCTAATACAAACGCATGTGTCGTGATAAAGGAAGAGAGTCCTGCACCCATCTCTCCTTCCCCCTTCACGTGACACAGTCGCTGCTCCGACTGCACTGGACACGACCCATGCCACAGCAGGGGCACTGCCTGCGCAGGTACTTCCGTGTCAATGAGTCCGCAAGCCCTCAAACGGAGAATTTCTAGGCTCACGTAAATTAAGGGAAATTTTCGTTTCTGCCTTATTGGGTCCAAAATTAAAGAGTCAGAAGGAACTCAATAACTCTGTCTTTAGCAGAATCTCCCACCTTGGGCCCTGAGCGATTCCTCAGCTTAATCTGTTTTTGTTTCCATAACAAAATACACTACAATGAATAGCTGATAAATGAATTTCCCACAGATCTGGAGATGGGCAATCCAGGATGCAGGTGCAGCATCTGGCACAGGATCCTGGCCTCCCCACCCTGTCCTTACGGGGTGACAGAAAGGAAGAGACAGGAATCCCCTCCCCCCAAAACCTTCTTCTAGCAGCACTAACTCCGTCCTGAAGGTGGAGTCCTGGAGGCCCAGACATCTCCCACAGGCCCCCGTATCTCCATGAATGAGAGATCAAGTCTTCAGCGCATAAATCTTGGGGGACACATTAAAACCATAAAAGCCCTGATGGCTTCTCAGCTTTACAAATGTGGGACACAGACACTCACTAATTCTCCAAGCCCCATGGTTCTAATGTCTTACACAATTTGGAATTCACGTATTCACCAAAAATAAAGAGTTAAATTTATGTCATGTGAACTTTTTTTACAAAAATAAAAATTTAAAAATAATAATAAAATTGTTATGTTGAAGGGGGTCTTCAAAAACTGTGGGACTCAAAGCCTGAATATTAAGAGAAAATATAAAATCAAACTGCTGCTTTCAGAGAGGCGCGAGAGGGGTTCCACACCTCAGTAAAACAAGGACGGCTGATGGTAATTAATCTTAATACAATAAGATCCATTTATGATGTCTGGAAATCTGTCTAAGCTCATGAAGAAATGCTTAGGGAAGGACATCTCGGCCACTCCTGTGTGCACAGCCAGCCTGCAGCACTCGCTCAGCTTCTGCCTCTTGGTCCCACCCCAGGAGCCCAGCAGGGTGGGAGCTCCAGTCCTGAAGGCTCAGGAGATGAAGCTTTCTCTCCTCTCAGATTCCCAGTGAAGGATCCGTATCTCACTGGTAAGACTGGCCACTGGCGTTTCTCATCCTGTCCAAATAGTTGCTCGGGGGCTAAATTCCTCATGGATGCACCCAGATATCAAATACCCCACTGGCCATCCTCGCTCTGGGGCACAGGCTCACCTCTGAGCAGGGTAAGAATACTGGGGCTCCAACAGGCATGGTGTGGAGCTTCCCATAGGCACAGGCTCCTCACCACCAAAAACCAGCCAAGGAGATCACTGCTCTGTGTGTCATACGAGAAAGGGTGGCCGTCGTGCCTCCAGCTCAGAGATTATACCTGGTGGGTGAAGGGGCCACAGAGCAGAGCGCCCTGGAGTTCTCCCCATAGAAGTTGACTTCTTTCAGTCTGTGTGAGGAAGACTTAGGTTTGGGAGAGCATACAAGACAAGGTATGACTTGGTGATAAGCAATTAGGGAAATCTAGTGGCACCATGAGACCAAGAGCCGAGCCAAGCAGTCTCTGAAGGACCAAAGAGACCAGGAAAGGGAGACAGACCCTCTGCATCTCCAGCCAGTGGCTGAGGACAGGACCAGGAATGGGAGCCGAGAGGGGACTGTCCCCCATGGCTAGGATTCATCCTTCAACACCAGAGAACAGAATTTTGACGTATTTCAAGAGAGCTTTCTAATCGTCAGACAGAATTCTACTAAAATTTTATGTTACTGACACAACATACAGCTGTTTATTCTCTCATCATCCACTTAAATTTTAACTTCAACTTTTTTTTTTAATGCACACAGGTCCACTGGTTTTGTTGATCTATTTGTAAGAAATCATTAACATCCTGACAGCTGCTGGTTCCTGAAACCCCAAGTAAATTTCCCAGTCTCGGATGATCCCATGGGAGGAAGAGGATTCGGAAGGAAATGAAAACCAAACATGGCAAGAAGTGCATGTATGTGAAACATTGTTGGTAACAAACACTCAAGCAAGTGAGAGTAGGGCACACGGAGAGGACACGGAGGGACAAAGGCGTCCCGGAGGCCTTTTGAGGGACGGCGACAGCCACTTTAACACAGCCGAGTGCGGCAAAAGCTGAGAGGGAATCTGCACATTTGTCCTGCTCTCATAATGAAAGCGGCACCTGGGAGCCGTTCGCGCCGCAGGCACTTCTTCACACATGACATGAGCAGCTACGTCTTCAGCAACTGAAGAGGGCAGGTGTGTGGAGGGTGGGAAGGCGACACTGTCAGATCAGAAGCATCTCAGTATGTTCCAGTAAGTTTTAAAATGCTGCTGAGTAAAATGATACTGAGTTCCTCTGCTCAACTTACGAGCAGCAAGTGCGGTACGGGTTGGAATGTGGGCTAGGGATAGGCGAAGTAGCCCAAAGTCCAGGGTGGAGGTGAGAGGAAGTACAGAAGAAGGGTTAAAAACAGAATTTCTTCCAGGCTTCGCCATCTCTGATTCTGAACTAGAAAGCTGCACTCCGCAGACATTGTGGTTTGAGACAGGGTCTCCCTCTGTAGTCGACGCCAGTCCTGAACTTACTATGGATCTCAGGCTTGCCCAGAACTCCGGAAATCCTGCTGCCTCAGCCTCTTGAGTGCTGAGACTAGCGGTGTGTGCCACCATGCCCAACTAGTATGTGGTGTTGGGGACTGACCCCTGGGACTCCTGCTTCCTTGGAAAGCGCTCTACCCACTGAGCAATGCCTCAACCCACGTTGTCCAGCTTCTGCAGTGTATGCTAGGTGCCCACAGCCCTCAGTGGTCCCTCCCGCCAGTTGTCAAATTCTCCCAGGCCCTTCCCACATGTCACCTCTCCCCCAATAATGCGAGAAGGCACTGAAGACTTCCCCGTGCAGACACCTGTGGTCACTTCTGTCAAGTATCATCTCTCATTCTTAAATCAACGATGAGAAACACACTAACAGCCCCGTGGCCAGGGTGCTAAGACGCTCAGCACTTGGGACACTTGTCCAGGTTGCCTACTGAGTCTTAGGGGTAGAATTTTGACTTGAGCGCACGGACTTGAATACACACATAGGCTTCTGTGAAGACAAGAACTTTGCCACGCTGCCTTGGCACAGAGCTCTGTTTCCACGGTATGTGCAGCAACTCTGTGGGGTTGATCTGGGCAGGAGAACTAGAGGAGATGGAACAGTTGCACTTAAACACAACTGGACTAGGAGGCGAGAATTCGGGCTCCTGTCCCCAATTAGCTACAAGTTAGTTTTGAGCTAACTCCTCCCCTGCTTCCTTTCTGCCTTCATTCTCTCTACGTAAAATTGGGGTGCCCTGGCTGTTTGGGGTGAGAATGCAGATTTGCACACAGTGGGAGAATCACCTCCAGTGACAGACAATGCCCTCTCCCCTCACCAGACACCAGTCTGTTCTGAGCTATCTTTTTGCCCTCCAGCAACTTTATCCTCTCCATCCTCAGGTAGATTCTAGTAGGCAGTCAGCGTAGGGTGCAGGGCTGGGCCTGAGGTGTTCCCTAGATAGCACAGCAACTGCAAAGACAGGAATACCCAGCCAAGGTCAGAGAAGGGACAGCACACCTTGGGACGCAGGGTGGATGATGCACAGGCCTGGGTGAGGGCTATAATCGTGGGTACAGACCTCTTCTACCAGACTTAGTGGCACCACAGTTTCCAAGTCATTTCTTAGGCCCCTGGATTTGATCTAAAGCCAATAAACTAGTTTGTATGCTTATGTGTATCAATCAGTAAAAGCCAACTCTGTATGGGAAAATTAGTATGTGTGAGCTATAGGAAAAACTATAAAAAAATGATTGTAACTGCTGAGTAACTGGTGCTCTAAGCCCTCCCTGGCTGGTCAGTAGAGTTCCCACTGTTCTTTCTTTCATACTTCTCCCAATAAAGCTACTTTCTGCTTCCCAACTACGTCTTTGTTCGCGGTGTTCATTCAACACCGGCAGAACACGAACCCCGGTTCGAGCTCTCAGGCATCGATCCCACAAGTCCCCTCCCCTTTTCTAATCCCACCTGTAACAGAATGGGAGCCCCAGAAATTGTTCCTCCACTGTTCAGATGAAATCAAAAAATTTCAGCCACAGTTTGGGACCCATCAAGAGCAACTCCGTAGTCCCACCCCTCTCCACAGTTTTGTCCTCTGTGGATCCAACTACCTGAAAGTCAGCTGCAGTGTAAAAATATGAAATGGGATACTCTAGAAATTTCATGAGTTTCAAACTGCATACTGTTCTGAGTAGCACAAGAAACCCTTGCACCACCCCACTCTCCTTCCAGGGGCATGTACCCTCCTCCTCCAGAGTATCTGGGTACCAGGGTCGGGGTCTGCAGTTCCTGCCTCTGGGGTGGCCACTGAGCAGCCTTCTCCACTGTCACAGAGGACCTTCATTTCCATGATAATGGCTCTCAGGGGCTGTAGGCGCTTCCTTTAAATGACAAGGGGAAAGTCCTTTAAATGACAAGGGGAAAGTTCTCAACAAGGGAAGGGGGAAAAAAAGGCTGAGAGGTCTCTAAGACCTAAAATGAGGACAAAACTCCAGTCTACGAATCGGTGATAAAGAAGAAAAGGTATGCTAGTTCTCCCGAGCATCTCAAAAGGCCACAGAGTGTGGTGGGCGCTTAGTCACAACAGAAAAGACACTAAATATTAAATTTTCTGTGTACAGAAACCAGCACAGTACCTAGGGTTTGGTATTCTCAGCGACCTGCTGGAAGTCTTGGTGGATGTCCCTTATGGATAAGGAGGCTGCTGCTCATGTCTTTGAAATAGAAGCTTCCCACAGCACCCCGCAGGAAAACACCCCGGTGTTCTTAAGGCACCTCCTGCTTTTCATTCTTGCCTTGATTTTGTGCTGGCTTATCCTCAGCTGTATTTGGTAGACGTGACAGTGCTATTTTTAAACTAATGGGTATTTTTATGAAACGTTGCCACAAACAGACATTCTGTGTTGTAGATATCCTACATGTAGCAGCGGTGTGCCTGAGTTGTCACTTTCTGACATCTGAGCCTCATTCTGGCTCCAGATACCGAGTCTTCTGATCTCAGGACACTGCTTCAGCTGGGGCCTCTTTTCCCTGATAGCAGGGAAAGCAGAAGGCGAGAGTCACCATGAACCCCAGGAAAGTGCTCCGAATGGGGGCCTGTGTAGCTCAGAGCCCCTTTAAGAACGTGCCACGTGGAGCTGGCCTTCTGAGCATCAGACACTGCTGCCCCAAGGTGGCCTCAAGGACAGCAAGGAAGTGGCTCTAAGATTCAGTTTAGAGGCACAATTAGAGAGGATCAGGCACTTTTTAAAATTGTCTTCCTTTTTTTCGTAAAAGTTTCATGCTTTCTCAAGGCCTAAGCTTCTGCCTGTTAGAATATGATAGGAAAGTCAGAAATAAACAAAGTGGAAAATGTAAATACTAATATTTTAGGTTCAATCAACGAGGAAGACATTTGCCCCAGACTAAAAAGTTACATTTTACATGTGAATTTCTGGGCTGGTGCTGGAAACCTGGGCCCCCTCATATTGATGTAAAGGTGACACTGTGAAGGCAAAGAGGGGACCCAGCAACCTTGTGGGCACAGGTTTACCTCCAAGAACAGATCTCTCCTTGGTTTTCCCTCTGGGCTGGGTTGAGACCCTGTTTAGCCCCTCACGCCTGAATCCATGAAGAGATCATTCTGTGTGAAAGTTTATTGTCTGGGAAATTGATTCTATTTCCCATGTGGGACATTCCAGTTTTAACTTTTGTCCAGAGCACAGGTAGAATGTGGAGAGTAGAATTGCAGGCATTGGTATGTATGGCATGAGGACTACAAAGAGAAGCAAACACATATTAAGTGCAATAAAGTAAATTGCTGGAAACTGCCTAAAGCTCTGTACGATACTGATAAGTTGTGAAGCCACCTGCGTGTGGGCCCTGTGTGATGAAATCGCTATCTGTAGCCTGCGAACAAAGCCCTTGTATGATCGATAACCAGAACCCCTGTCCACCTGCATGCGGACCCCAATATAATCACTATTCTTAGCTTGCGGGCATAAAAATAGTATATGAACCGTCCTTGTCCTAAGCTGAGTGTCGAGGTAGGAGTCACAGACTCTGAACGCAGGACACGCGTCTTGCTCCTCGTCCCCAGCCTCCTCGCTTCCCGAACGCGAGACTACACCTTCTCGCGTCCCGAGAGCGAGACCCCGTGGAGAAGGAGTGACTGTCCAGCCGGGCAGCTACCGGCGGGTCCTGATCCAGCCACGGACTGGCGAGCCCTGGACAAGCTCATTTGTGGGTCGGCTGTGTCACCGGTAGTCAAAAACACGTCACACGGTGAGCATAAGGGACCCAGGACGGAAACAGTTTTAAGAGGCAGAACAACGCTTGCTTTCCTGCTTAATTAATTAATTGACCGATTTATTATGGTTTGATTTGAGAACTGGATTGACTGATTGTTGTGTGAATAAAAGAACATCTCCAAGGTAAATCCATCTGCCTCTGTCCTGTCTGTCTCCTCTTAAGGAGTGCTCGCGACAACTTTATTTCCAGAACTGCACATTTCAAGCCCCTGTGACCACACAGTGCTCTGGATTCCACTGTTACCCCAGAGAATTTGCTCCTTTCACAGGAGCAGAGACAGGCACTCACCAAGCACAAGTAGGCTCAAACATCAAAATGTATTAAAAATGAGCTACTCTGGGGTTTCTTGACCCTTGGATCCCAAACGCAATGAAGCATTAGGGGAAAATGTTACATAAACGAGGGAAGCAAGTCTGGGGTCCTGCCTGCCAGGATCCAAAACACACAATTTAAGCAAGTGAATCTTTTAGCAAAGCTCAGCTTGTAGACAAACTGAGAGATCTTAAATCTAGAGGCTGGCATGAATACTCCAATGGTTCCTTCCCAGCTAGGGATGCCGAGTGACAGGCTACTACTGCCCACAACACAGAACTTCTACAGTTAGCAGGCAAGGGAAGGCCTGCATGAACATAATCTGCTGTGTCCTCAGTCACTTCAAGGTAAAGCCAAGCCTCTCTCTCCAAACCTGTCTCTCCACAATTAAGAGGATAGAGTTTCCAATCAATCAATATTATATTTGGCTTTCCAGTACCAACTCTAGCTGGCTCCAGTCATGTCCTGCACACATGATTAAAGGTTAGAACTGGAAAACCTTAGAATTCTTTCTTTCCAGTGTTAAGTGTGTAAATCCATCTTTACCAAATCACGGTGAATTATAGCAGCAAGAATATTATCAAATACCTTATCCCACTCTCCTCTGTAGGTCTAGATAGTTAAAATTTCTCTTACCATAAAGTATAGCCTGCAGAGAAACATTTTTATTTTCTATTCTGTCTTGTAGCATCATTTTCATTATTCTCGATATATGTTTCACAATGTCTAGCTAAGCACCAGATACTAGTCTAGAACTAGTAAGATATGAGGAAAATGAGACCACTAAATAAAAAGGTAATTTTTATTCTGGATGAAAATCTCAACCTTGTGAGATATATTTGGATATAATCATAATACTAGGTAGCTACAGAAGACAACGCTGTGAGCAATTAAGGGAGTAGTAACTAACAGCAAAAAGAAGGATAGAGGGAAGATAGCTGCCTTTCAATATATGCTCTTCAGTGCCATTTAATTTGTTACAGTATTTATGTATTATTTTTATGTAGATTAGCTCATTCTTTGATAGAATATCAAATGTGCTTCAATCCTTAGGATGTGGATGTGAAAGGCACTGATAATGGCAATGGGAGTAAGGAAAAGCAAGATAAAAGAGTAGTCAGAGACAACCCTAAATGGAAAACACAACATCAAAATTACAGAAACACAGAAGTAGTACTCAGGGACAAGTTTACAGTAATAAATAAATAACTACATCAAGAAAGTAGAAAGATTTCACAAAAAAGACAAACTAATAATGCATCTCAAGAAACTCAAAAAGGAAGAGCAAGCTAAACCCAAAATTGGACGAAGGAAATAAATAACAAAGACCAGGGCAGACATATGTGAAACGGAGACTGAAAAATGTGCAAAATAAATGAAATGAAAAGTTGGTTTTTAAAAAGATAAAATCAGTATACCTTCAGCCAGAAGAGCCAAGAGAGAACACATGAACAAATGAAACCAGAGAAGAAAAAGAGACATGACAGCTAGACAGTACGAAGCATCTTCAGAAACTATTATAGACAATTACATATGGCGCTACGCTAGAAAACATAGATGAACTGGACAAATGTATGGGCACATAATCTACCAAAATTGAGCCATGAGGACACCAATTTTGAGGAAATTGAATTTTTAATGAAAAGCACCCCCCCCCCCTTGCAAAAAAGAAAAAAGAAAAAAAAAAGCCCAAGACGTACGGTTCACTGCTGAATTTTTCTGATCTTTTACAGAAGTAACATCAATTCTTGTGAACCTTTCCACACTATCCTATGAGGCCAGTTTATTCTGATGTCCAGGTCCAACAACAGCAAAGAAGAATAGAGAATTATAGACAAATAACCCTGGTGAATGCAGATGCAAAGATTCCCAGCAAAACAGTAATAGGTCAAATCCAAAGGGCAGCACAATGCCTCTCGCTGTGATCAATTTTTTCCCAGGGGATGTTCCTGGGGGTGAAGGGGTGCATGGTACATCACATAAACAGAATGAAAGGTAGCAACCCTCTGGTCACCTCAATAAGCACAGGGAAAACTTCTGGTAGCATTCACCATCCTTCATGACAAAAACACTGAACAATTCAGGTGCAGAAGGATCACACTGCAAAGTAGTCACAGCTGCATAGGCCAAACCCAGCGCCAACGTCATACTAGATAGGTAAAAGCCAAAAGCATGTTATCATTGGCCATCAGGAAAGGCAACTCAAAACAAAGAAGTTTCATCTCTCCCCAGTCAGAATGGCTTTTACCAAAACTGAAACAAAGGTCTGCATTACACAACACAGAAGAATGTGGTTAACAATAACCTACCATGTATTCTATGAAGACCCACGACAGAAGACTTGGAAGGCTCCCAGGAGGATCACACACAGGAAGGGAAATGCGAATTATACAATCACCACGCTCTGCATATTTGTGGTAGAACACCACTGAAACCCACTAATACGTACAATCAATACATGTTAATACCATAGGTGGGCAAATAGTTTCCAATTTCATATATAAAATCACAAAACCTAACAAGTCATTTTATGCTACAAACTAGAAAAGGGGTTGATTTTCACTTAGTGGAGGTGGCTTGACAAACATAATTCGCTGTGCAGATCTTTCTCAGGGTCCTAGCATCGCTGTGCTGTATTTCACTGAGCAAATCCTGACCAACCTTCCTCTTGTCATGACAGTGCACTCAGTGTGACACTGCCACTGGGAGGCAGACCGGACTTTCTCCTCACAGAGTTTACAATTCAGCACCCAACTGTGAGACCAAATCCCTCATGCCAAAGGAAAAGTAGGAGGCTTACTATACGGCAAAAGCTGATAAAGATTATTTCATCTCTTGAATAACCCTCTTAGAGGGATCAACACTTTTCCTAAATCAGCTCCGAGCCCTGACCTCTTAACCTTTCACCCCTGTCCTGACTTCCAGCCTACTTCCGTTCAGGACAGAAATCTACTATTTCCCAAAATCACACTTGTTCAGTATGGCCAAAATACAAATTATGATGCCACATAGGCAGACAGCACACAGAAAATACGTACCTGCTGCAGTTGGAAAGTTGATCACCCTTGCTATTCAGTGCACAGAACTTAGTCACAGCTAGCCTGTCATCACTGGAGGGACAGGCACACATCCTCGGGCTACAAAGGTAGTTGCTTAGGGTCTTGTTCACCCGGTCTTATATGGGAAAGCCAAACTCTGAATCAAGCCATCCAAACTGCTGCTGCAGTCGGAAGAGGACAGTTTAGTAAGTGATGTGCTGGGCCTGAGACCTGAGCGTCTGCTCATCTTGCATGTCTCGGGCAGAAGCCAACTGTCTCCCCAGAGCCAAAGTCTGAGCCGAAGTAAGATCTGGCTTCTGACATTTGGTGGCCCCTTCCACAAAAATTCAGCGCTCCTGTGGGAGTCAGTGTGGATGAAGACCAGAATGGGGGTGTCCTTCTCTTGCTACCTACAGGCTGCTGAGGGCCACGGCTAATCCGTGGGGTCCGTTCAGGGAAAGAACGAGACCTAGCAGTCTTGTCTCGCTCCTCAGGATGTGAGGAGCAGCCTGCTTCTAAGCCCAGCGTGGCTCAGGTTGTAAAGAGTTGTCAGAACCATTTGCCTCATCAAACTGCGCATACCAAATGGCCACGGTGCCCTCCTACTGCGTCATAAACCAACAGAATTCAGTGGCGAATCTCAGAGTCCTTCAATGGCATCTTTTTGTCCTCAAAAGAAAGAAGTGATGACCTCAATGAAACTTACGATTTAAAAACTGAAACAAATTAAAAGGTGAAACAATTAGAGAAGCAAAACTACACCCTTCTGGCTCATTTTCACGTAACGACTAAGCGACTCGTAGCTCAGATATTACTTCCCAATTAGTGGAGCTGTTCTCATTCCTGGAAAAGTTGAATACTGGGGTCATCGGACAGTGGTAACGTCATTACAGTTCATTTGTAACAAAATGTTTCTCCATGAAGGTTTTCTTCTCCCCTAATTTCTAATCAGTTAAGAAATCTAATAAATCCTGATGATAAAATACTTTATGACTAATGAAAATAAAACCTCAAAGCAATGGTTTTATTTTTAGCTTATGCTTCCTTTCCTTCATAACAAATGACATTAACAATAACAACCGTTTTCTTTTTTATTCAGGATTATCGACTCTCTGGAAGAGTGTCAAGTACAAGCAAGGTTTGAGACTTAAAAATCTGCTTACCCAATTATTGACAGAGGGGAAGGTGAAGGTCAACTCAAGATCAAGTCAAGTGGCCGGCCTTGTTTTACAAGTTCATGCTTCACAGCCTTTTGTTTTTCATCACTGCCCCTCCAGGTCAGCTTTTCTATACATTCTTCCCTAGTCTACACAATGACCTGTAATAACATACAATGCTATGTATGTGTTTATGAACTTTGGTCCACTTAGAGGAAGAAGAAGTCATCGGTCCTTGCATCTGTTCTTGTGTCGACACCATTTTTTTTTTCAATCACCGTTGCTTCGTAACATAACTTGACATCTGGAATTGCAGCACTGTGTTGCGTCCTGCTTCTGTCCTATTGCTCGGCTGAAGTGGAGTCTTAGAGCTCCAGCAGAAGCCAGACCCGTGAGTTTTGATGGGTGCCCGAGCTCCGGAGAAAGAGCAAGGAATCTTCCCTCCCTCTGCTCTGTCCACGCCTGCTTACGGGATGTTGCCTTGTCACACTGGTGTTGGCCTCCTGCACTCTCCTGGCTCCCTACCATCAAGCCCCGGCAGGAATCGCTACCCATTCTGGGTTTTCCTTACTTCAGTGGGGTTGATGCCTGAACTGACCCCCATAAGCACTTCGAGATCACCGGAGTTTCTATTCTGTTTTTAAGGAAGCATCACTGCACTTTGCCCCCATGTGTTGCAGCATGGGGATTCAGCAAATATACCCAAGAGTGCGCTAGCCAAGCGAGAGCCCTTGACTCTACAGGTGATTCTGGCTTTCCAGCTGTAGTGCAGCATGACTGCTACAGGGCTCTCTCTCCTCTGTGTCCCATCCCTGTCCCTCCACCCCACAAGCCCACATACCTAGTCATGAGCCCAGAGCAGAAGCCAGTACGCCCTCCAATGAGGAGCAGCAGGTAAGCTCCCCACTCCAGCACTGCAAGGGGCTCCCTCCAGCAATTTCAGCACCTCTGGGACGCTCAGATTCTGTGGCTCCAGACTCCTCCAACATACAAGGTTCACAACTAGTTTTGCTTTTATAGTTTGCTTTTAAATTGTCAAAGAAAATATTGGAAAATCAGAAACTACTCCATCCTTTTCCAAAACAGATTTCTACGGTATGTGTTTTAGTTTCCTTTTTATCACTGAGACAAAACACTTGACGTTCACCACTTAAGGGAGGGTTATTTTAGCTCACAATTTCAGAAGGTCTCCCACAGCCCATTCATGGGTGACCTTCAAAGGCAGAAACAAATGGCAGAGGCTGGAGAGCTGCTCACATCCTCATAAACCAAGAGAGGGAGGAGTGATGTCTGGAGACTAAGGCAAAGGGAAGAGCTTTCCCAGGAAGATGCTGTCACAACATTTCTTCTTTTCTCTTTTTACTTAGTTCAGGTGCCAGTTGGGTCCCCTACACCTAAAGTGGGTGTTCTTCTCTCATTTCCTGGCCCATAGATCAACAGCACACACTGAATATTCTGCCCTGGGTGACTCCCAATTTCAATGAATTGACATAATCCCTCCAGGTCAAGCCTCCAAGCATCCATCCATCCCAGTCAAGGCCCACTTCCCAGGGGCACACAGTTCTGTAAGTATCCAGCTACATCCAAAGTACATGAGGCTTTGGGGGAACATTCTTGATCCAAACCATAGCGGTATGTTTATCATATCTAAAAAGTTTCAATGGTATAATTTTGTACAAAACTCCGCAACTCAAAAACTCACTACAGTAAGAGAAAAAACTTAATACACATTCTGTAAACGTATAAAAATATGAAAGAGTAAGGCAGACATAATTCATAATTTTTTCATCTAATTAATTTGACCAAATAACTTTCTTCATCAGCTAACACAGAATTTAAGGGAAAGGCGTCAAATAGAAGCATGTCAGCAAAAAGATGAATTTTCTTCATGAAAAATTTGTTTTCCACCGCCAGAAGTTCTTATTATTAGCATGTACTGTGATACACAATAGGCGCACTCAACTTGAGGAACTGGTGCACACACATATGTACATGGTGCACACACCATGTTTACTTTCCTTTCCTCCTTCCCTCCCTTTCACTCTCTCCCACGCCTCTCTCCCTCTCCACAAATATGTCTTCCCATTTCCTACCATCTCTCGTATTTGGCTCATTTACTTACTTACTTACTTTGGTTTTCTCATATTTGAGAAACCATGTAATATTTGACCTTCTGCGCCTGATTCATTTCACTAGGCATAATGATCTCAAGGTGCACCGATTTTCCTACAAATGACTCAAATTTATCTTTCTTTGGGACAGAGTAGTATTCCATTGTGACTATATACCACATCCTCTTTGTCCATTCATCTGTTGTTGGGTATACTGGCTTCTTCCAAGATCTGGTTATTGCAAACGGTGCTGCTATAAACGGGTATGCGTGTGATGCTCTTGTGATGACTTCAATTATTTTGGAAAGATATGCAGAAGAGGCATAGCTGGGTCAAACAGAATATCTATTTCCATTTTTTTTTGAGAAATATCCACACTGATTTCATAATGGTTGTACCACTTTAAAGTCCCTCCAGCAACATTAGGGTTCCTTTCTCCCCATCACATCACAACCATCAGTTGTTTTTTGAGTTCTTGATATCAGCCATTCTTACTGGGCCAAGATGGAACCTCAGCATTGCTTTTATTTGCATTTCTCTCATGGTTAAAGATGCTGAACACTTTTCATGTGTTATCTGGCCATTTGTGCTTCTTCTGAGAATTGCCTAGTCATTTAAATTATTCATTTTAATTTGGTCCTTTTATTTTGGGGAACGTTTTTTTCTGTTCTTTGTATATTCTAGATTTCGGCCCTCTGTCCAAAGTGAAGGTAGTGATTCTTTCTTTTTTCCATTTGGTCAGTACTTTCTTCACTCTGCTGATTGTTCCCTTTGCTGTAGAGAAGCTTTCTACTTTGATGTAATCCCAATCATTGACTCTCGGTGTTGCTTCTTATGGAACAGATGTTCCACTGGAAAAGTTCTTGCCCTTGCCTCTGGCTGTCTTTATGAAATCTACCCATTTTGACTTCCAAATGGTCCATTTTAATATCTAGGTCTTTGATCCATTTTTGATTTCCAGGGGGAAATGGGTGGGTCCAGATCCATTTTTCTGCATGTGGATAACCAGTTCACCTAGCACCATTTGTTAAGGAGGCTGTCCTTTGTCCAGTGTATTTTTTATCTTTATTATTATCATATTTTTGACTTCGGGTCTCACTCTGTAGCCCAGGCTGGACCTGAAGTTGCTATAGAGCCCAGGCAGGCCTTGGACTGAGGACAATCCTCCTGCCTCAGTCTTCCAAGAGCTGGGATTACAAGCATGCACCACCACGCCCTGCTTTATGTGGTGCTGGGGAATCAAGCTCAGGGCCTTGTGCTTGCAAGGCAAGCACTTTAACGACTGTGCCATTCCTCCAGCCCTCCAGTGTATGTTTTTGACTTTTTTGTCAAAGATTAGATGTCTGAAAGCACTTGGTGTTGTCTCTGCATCCTCAGTTCTGTTCCATCAGTCCTCGTGTCTGTTCTTACGTCAGTACCATACCTTTTTTAAAAATCACTGATGCTTCATGACATAACTTGATATCTGGAACCGTGGCACTGTGGTGCCTCCTGTTTTCGTCTTATTGCTCACGATTGCTTTGGCACCTCTGGGTCTCCTCTAGTTCCATGTGAATTTTAGGATTTTTTTCTAGTTCTGCGGAAAATGCTGTTAGCATTCTGACTGGAATTGTACTGAATCTATATATCAGTTTTGTTAGTATGAATATGAATAAATTTTCTTTTGGAAAGACAAATTTTAGTAGAATGAGTATTACAGAAATTAGGATAACCGACGTAATTCCAGTCACCCACAAAACAGACAAAAAGGCCAGGCACAAACAGAAAAATAAAGTATGAAGAATAGCACACAATGGGAGAAATTCACACAGAAAGTGAAAGGTACATTTGATTGTTTCATAATTATTTTACAAAACATCATGAGGTCTACAGAGAAAACATCATCTTATTATCCCCACCTCATCCTCAATGCAAGAGTCACACCATGTTTAAAGAGGCCAAGAACAGAGGTTTTTAAGGAGTGCTTTGTGAACTTGTAGGAATTATTTCTGAGGATAGATGGTGGTAGCCATCCCCAGCACTCTGCCCCTGCAGCGATTCCTGCTGCCCGATCTCCACGCTTCACAGGGTCCACCACAGACACACAGGGTGTAGCAGAAGGGAGCCAGGCTGTTCAACACTGAGTCAAAAAGATGTGTCGTGTAACCACCCCCCCCCCCCACTTCCTCTTAGATTAATCTCTGTGGGAAGCATCTGTTAAATCAGAAGGACACTCGCGAAGCCCTGTGGGGTTCGCGGGGCAAGGAGCCAGGCCCTCCTGCCAAGAGCCAGCTGCAGCCTGCTGGTGATGGGCCTGAGAACTACTGGGAAAGCCGTCTTTTCGACTCAGACCGGTGATCAGACGCCTGCAGCCCTGCTGATGGGGGCAGTCTTGGGAGGCACAGCCAGAACTGGGCCAGAACCTCACAGCTTTACAATTTCAGACCCACAGAACTGTGTCGGATAACACATGCTTACTGCGACACCATTATTTTGAGGAAGGGGAAGATGGCTACACAGCAAGAGACAATCAAGACAGACTGTGTAGAAATTCAGGACGGGAAGAGAAGAGCCCAAGCAAATCCACGGAATTACTCAAAGTCCTTTTCAGGTGGACATGGTTTCCAACAGCCCCCCCACTCTGGACCTGCCTCCAGTCTTCGTGGTAACTGAGAGCTGGCTTAAACAAATCCATTATACATGCTGGCTTCCTCTTCTAACCCTTAAAAACCTCTCTTCCTCCCACCCTCCATATTTGCTCCAGGTTCGGATGACACCTTCCCCTTGCCATCTCCCTTCTAAACCCGACCAACCTTAACAAGAAGAACCAATCGCATCCCGCACACAATAATTTTGTATTGCAACAAAGGCCACGTTGCAAGTAAAACCAATGCACGTATCGGATAATTATAAAAATAAAGCACACAAGCAAACACAAATGGTGAAATAAACGTGATTCTCCTGGGTTTAAGCTGTCTCATCCATAAAATGCGCATGTTCTCTTGTGCTCATTTAGAGAGAGTGGGTGAGCTGTGTGCATGTGCTTTCTGACACCTGACACCTTCAATGTACCTTTTTCTCAGGGGCTCTATGTAATTTTCCTATCTACTTCAAGAAAGGCAGTTATAGGTGTGGCTTTGCTAAATATATTAACAGGTTAGACTACCAAATGACCTTAACTGATGGAGAAATTTCTGAATTCAAATAATCAACATACAAGTCATAACGGCCACTCGGTCTACCCCGGGGCCTGCCAAGAAAGGTCACTTGTTCTCCCCTTCCCCTCCCTCCTCTCTGGCCTGGAACTTCCCTCCATCCATCGTGGTGCAACAGGAAGTGTGTACAGATGGCAAAAAGCGGAGCCACCGCCCAGCAGCTCCTGGAGCCACTGAGAGCCTTCTGAGAAGGTTGCAGAGGTTCCAGGGAGGACAGTTGCATAACCAGGTTCTTAATGATCCATAGCCGAGGTCAGGAGACGCGAGGAGGATCCGGTGGAGATCAAGCTGGGGTGGAGCTCAGATCACAAGGGAAACTTGGGTTTCATTATTTTAGTTAATTTAATTTCCTTTGTCAAAGTCTTAGGGCATAAGTTTTTACTGGTGACGTGTCCTTGAACTGTACAACATTTCTGCATAACTGTACTGAGTACCACTGCAGAAAAAGAAAAACTGAAATATCGAAGCTTATATAGGGACAATACAGGAAAGAACATGTGAATGCCAAAGCTGTATTCTGTACCAATTCTCCACTAAAGAAAAATCTCACCCTTTTGTTTTTTAATGGAAATCTGCTTAAGAATAGTAGGTGAAAGCTGGTAAAATTTTATTGATTCTAAAAATAATTTTGCCTCTTTCAGAGACATAACCACAGGGCGTATTTTATATTAGAACTTCCTTTCTTTGGTTTAAAAGAGATTTCATTCTGAATTAACACGCCACCACTCGAGGATAAATCAGCGAAGACAACTCATTAATGAGTGTGTGTCTCACATGCCAAAATCTGTCCCCTTTAATAATGACACCAGAGGAGGAAAAGTCACCTATTAAAAGACATTCAGGAAATATCTTGGAGACACATTTCAGCCAAGACACAATAAAGTGACTATGACAATGAGGTTTTTTTTGTCCCCTGAAAATGTATTTCACTAAAATATAGAGCTACGACTGGGAACCTCACTCAGCAGCAAACTTTGAGACACGAAATAGCACCACACATGTAACCTTCTGGACCATGTGGCTCTGACAAGCACCTGAGGCTTCTGCAAATCTCAGAAGAAGGGAGACGGCGCTACCAAGGGATTCTGAAGAAAGAGTCCGGAGCCCCATTGCATTAATATTTATTAGAACAGAGATTATGAGGGTCTCTCACATCAGAGAAATGATTTGATATTTCACCTTCTGCTTCTGACCCACTTCACTGAGCATGATGGTCTCAAGTTGCCTACATTTACCTATAAAAGCCCCCAACCTACCTGTCTTTAAAGAGGAGTAGTATTCCATTGTGTATAAATACAATTTGTGTATCCACTGGTCTGTGGATGGGTATTTGGGTGTCTCTTATTGTGGGGAATAATGGGAACTGGAGGGGAGTAGGAGGGCTGAAAAGAGAGAAGAATTTGTAACTTTACCATGATATGTATGTGCACAAAATACTCAAGATCAATGTAAACTTTATGTGCATTTATACCTACCAATAAAATGAGGAAAAACACAAAAGTGATTATGAGGGGAGAATTGGAAACTTAAAAAGTAGGTAATTGAGCCATACAGTGTCTTGCCATAATTGTACTAAGCGTCACAGTAGAAAAATAAACACTAAAATACTGAATTTATTTAGGGACAATAAAGGAAAGAACATGAGAAAAAGGTGCTCTTTTTACATGTAGTTAGTTAAGACAAATAAGACGAGATCTAAAGTACAAAATGAAAACTATAATATTGACAACATAATGAAACTATTTAAACGGAGATTTTTTTACATGCTCTTACAAAAATAAGAATCATAGGAGAAAATGGACACCCTGTTTGGTTTTCCTGGAGTAGCCATGCCACCATGTTCATGTACATCAAAGCATCGTGTTGTGTACTTTAAATATATACAATAAAATAAAAAGATTTAGAAGAGACTGAACAGGCAAGGGAAGACAACAGCATCTTTCGAAAATGTATGGACTCTTCTACATGAGGTATAACTCCAAAGATGTCCTTCCTTTTTTTCTGACTAATTTGAGTGGTATTCTGTCTTTCCTAACAAGTGATTCCATAAAAACCCACTGGAAGAAATTTTAAAATTAAGAGAAATTTATTTTTGAATTAAAATGTTAGATGTTTACTGTCATTATTTTCTTCTTGCTAAAAGAATATTCCAAAACTCTATTGCACCAACTAAGAAAATATTTCCATTGTTTTAATGCAAGCTTACCCACTATAGACTGAGTTGCCCCCTCCATAAATTCACAAATGAAGCTGCAGCTGCCTATGTGGCTCTATTGAGAGAGAGGGGCTCTGAGGCTGCTCCCTCTCCCATTGGCCTCGAGATGGCCTGTGGACCACAGCCCTAATTTCACCTCCAAAAGTCTGCCACAAATACATGAATCGATCAGCCTCACACATCACATCAAAACAATGAAGGACAAAAGCCACATCATCATCACAGTGGAGCAGAGAAATGATGTGGTTCAAAGCAGTCCTCGTTAAGTTATGAGTGCATCTCTCACAGAAGTGGGAAAAAATGTTAACACTCATATGGACCCACAAAAATCCTGAATGGACCCAAACATCTTGTATAAAAAGAATACCAGAGGCATTACAATGTCTTACCTCAAAATAGACCACAAAAGTGCAGTAACTCAAATTTCATGGTGCTGGCATAGAAAGAGACAGGCAGATCAGTGGGACAGACGAGACACCCTAGACATAAACCCTTGCACCTGTATCACTAATCTCTGACAAACATGCCAAAAACACATACCAGGGAAAAGACAGTTCTTTCAATAAATGGTGTGAGAAAAGTGGACATACATGTGCAACAGCAAAACAAATCAAATTAGACCCTTACCTCTCAACACATGGAACTATCAGAAAAATAAGGAAAACACATCTAAGATGTCCATATACACAGTATTTTTGTAAGATCCTAAAAGCCCAGGCACCAAAATCAGACAACTGGAACTCGGTCAAGCTACAAAGCTTTGAAACAGCAACATCAACAAGCTAGTGATGAGATAACCAGTAACCCTTCATACAATGTAGGGTTGACATCTAGAACGTACAAGGAGCTCCAAAGACTCAACCACAAAACCCACATGACCCAACTAAAAATGGGCAAATGTTCTAGAGAGAAGATAAATAACC
Organism: Ctenodactylus gundi; assembly: GCA_004027205.1. Lineage (NCBI taxonomy): Eukaryota > Metazoa > Chordata > Mammalia > Rodentia > Ctenodactylidae > Ctenodactylus > Ctenodactylus gundi. The sequence continues at coordinate 206,950 of PVKB01003055.1, read as the reverse complement.
ATGAGCCTCATAAAATCAAGAGTCAGCATCATCAATAGCCAAGGACACGTGACCTCCTTCTAGTTACAATGGCTGCAATCACAAAGACAAAAGATAACAAATGCTGGCAACAATAGGTAGAACACAGCCACTACATGCTGTTGGTGAGAACACAAATTTGTATACCCATGGTGGGAACCAGTAGGAAGATGCCTCAAAAATTAAAAGTAGAAATACATACAATGCACTGAACACCAGTGAGGGATATGTATCCAGAGATCCAGAGGAAATGAAGTCAACCACTCAAACAGATACTTGTATTTTCGTGTTTATTGCAGCAATAAAATACGTTCACTATAGTAAAAAAAAAAAGAAGAAGAAGAAACAACCTACTGGTCTACGAGTGGACGAAGAAAACATGGCACATATACACAATGGGGCACATTCAGCAAGGAAAATGGTGAGATTCTGTCATTTCTGACAATATGGATAGACATAGAACACAAGATAGCACAGGAAATAAACCAGGCATGGAGAAGCCTGACTTCCCTCAACAATGGAATCTAAAATGTGGGTCTCATAGGAGTTGAGAGTGGAGTTGTGACCCCAGGGATGGAGTGGGTAGAAATTGGGGAGGTGGGAAAATACTGGCCAATGGGCACTGAGTTACATTTGACAGGAGATGGTCTAATATTCTGTTACCGAGAAGGTGACTGCAGGTAACAATAGTGTATTTATTCTGTATTTCAAAAACAAAACACAAATGAGAAGGTTTTCACCTCAAGAAATCATAAATGTTTAAGAAAGTAGATGTACCTTGTGTGGAAACTATGCAATCATATATGTATTGAAACATTCCACTTCACGGAAACACGTGTACAATTCATATGTGTCAGTAAACAAAATGTTAGTGAGGACCTGGAGAGATTAAAATGTTAGTGCATCACTGGTGAGAACTTAAAATGGTGTAACCATTACAAAAGATGTTAGTTCCTCAACAAATCAAATATAGAGTTATCATAGGACCCAGCACTCTCACTTTTATACATATATTCACAAGAAATGAAATCAGTATCTTAAAGAAACATCTGCATTCCACGTTTACTGCAGCCTCATTCACAATGGGCAAGAAGAATTGGAGGCAACCCCAACATCCATTAACAGATAAACAGGTGTGAAGATTGCATACACCTCCCACACACACACACCACAGAGAGAGAGAGAGAGAGAGAGAGAGACTCAACACTGTAATATCAGGCAGCCTTTAAAAGGAAAGAAATGTGGACACAAAGGTGCTGCTACATGGATGAACCTTTGGACATTATGTTGAATGAAACAGGATAACCATCCGAAGATCAACGCTGCTTGATTCTGCATGGAGGAGGTATCTAACATAGGCAAACTCCTAGAAACAGAAGGCAGAGCGGTCAACACCAGGGCAGTGAGGAGAGGGAGGCAGCACGACTGCCATTTGGATACAGAGTTTTGGTTTCACAAGACTAAGAAGTCTTAGGTCTGTGGCACAAAAGGGTGTATATACACTTTAGGCCATGCTATGGTAATCCTTAAAAATGATCAAGGTGGTCAACTTTCTTATGTGTTTTGATTACAATTTTAAGCATTAAAGCTGTCAGATCTACAATGGTAGGTAGCTAGGTTTATGTCTTCGGAAGTGAGACTATATGGTTCACCTTGATACCTACATATGAGATGGCTTCCTGAAAGAAACCAATAAAATATTTTCTTCATTTGATCCAACACCACAGAGATTTATTTCATGTCTATCAACATACACAATCATAGAGAACAAAACACTGAGCATCGAGTTTTGTGCTTTTTTGTTTGTAGATTTCCATTATAAATTTATCTGGTGGCATTTGCGTATGTGAAGCCAGAATTTGGGTCAGGGCTTGCGATGGCTGCACATGGAGGTGAGAGAGATCTGTGGGAGCGAGGGACCAAAATAGAAAAGAGGAGAGGACAGAGGATCCTTGAGAGACCGGAGCAAGTGGAGTCTCTCATAAGACAAGGACTGACACTAGAGGAAGGAGGTGTGAAAGGCCACAGAGGACACAAGGGCTCAGCTAAGAGATCCCAAGTCTGTTCTGAGAGACTCCAAAGGGCAGTATTTTTCCACCAAAACAACTGGCTTTGGTCTCTTGTTGCTTGTTTATGTTAGTCTAAAACAGTAGTCAATTCTCTTAAGGGATCTTTTCTCCTGTATGTCACAGAGCATCACCAAAGTTTCACAAAGAATACTGTAGGAACAAAACTACACCCAGCTTCAGGACAAGTGTTGGAAAATCATTTTTAAAAAAGCCAGCAATTAAAAAAACTGATTGCTTAAAATCACACAAGACCTGAAATGCAAAGAAAGGGAGATGTATTTAGCAAATTGAAGAGACATTCACGCCTTAGAAAACCCGAATAAGGAGAATTTCATCTTAACTATGGTAGAGTCATTTTGTCAATGATGACAATCAATTTGCATATTTAACTGAAAAGAAAATAGCAAATAACATCTGGGTGCAAATAAACGTTTTAAGCTTTTCTCGTAGGTAAAACTCTTACACAAAGCAAGAACTGAAGGCAGAGAAGAGACTGATCAGACCTCAATGTAACATTTAGACTGTTATGGGGTATTTAACTGAAATATGCATACATATTTTTAAATAGCGTCATTTTTAAATGGGCAAATATACATTTAAAAAGCAGTACAACATATCACAAGAGTAGAAGAAATTGAAAGCTTAAGGTTATAATCATAAATACTGCTATCTGACAATTTGATTAAAGCTTCATTTTAGCCAAAATGTTCTTATCCTCCACCACTTAGTTAAAACTTGTAACAAGCTGACAATTCAACAACGCTAAGTTGTAAAGCCAAGGGAGAGGGGTAACTGGTGGAAGAACAAGGCTCCACCTAAAACAACTGAGGCCGGCTTCTTAGACTGGAAAATTGCCGAAAGAAACACCACAGAGACAGATTAGCAGTCTCTGCTCTTTGCATCCCTGTGGTTGCTCGTAAGATTGTCCCCCATGCTCAGAACTGCTGTCACCAAGTGCAGGCTCAGAAGAGGAGCATGGTTCTCCTGAGACCAGGAGATGCCAGCCTGAAATGTATACAGTAGCCTGGCAGAGCTAGGGTTCAGGGGTTGCGTGGTTTCTGGCCCTCAGCAGACGATCCCAGTTCGCAGCCTCGTCCCCTCCCTTCTTTGTAACATCGTGTGGGTGATCAGAAGAACATTTTGGAGAATGAAATATCATGAAAAAGAAGAAATGCAAAAAGAACAAGAAGAACTAGAGTAGGATACTAAAAGGCACATGCCAGGAACATTCCATTGCCCTTGTGATGAAGGTGTCCACAAACAGTATAAAAATGAGCTTTTTCGTGTAACTAAACTTGACCATTTTTAAAGCAGTCCATGTCTAGAAACCACTTTTTAGACAATTTCCATTCCTTCGAACTGCCCATCTTCACATATGCAATGGAAAGTAGCCAGCATGTTTGCTGTCAAGACAAAGAAAACGCACCGAGGAGTCCAAGGACAGAAAGAACTCCAAGCCTCTGTAGGCATGGTATTAATCTGTAGGCAAGAAAGGATCAGCACTAGGGTTTACCCTGCAAGAGTGTTGCACGGTCCAAAGCCAGTGATACGTGGTGGATCACACTATCCACTTCAGCGCGTAGCCGTGAGATTGTCACAAGGTGATCTGTGTAAACAAGCGAGGACAGAACAAGCCACAGGGAAGCCCAGTGGATACTGCTTGTCACAATACGAGCTGGTGGGTTATCCGTGTGATGACGAAGGCACGAGGGTAGAGATGTAGGTGGCGCCACACACACTACACCCACAAGAGTTATCTGTCTCTAAGCGTCATGGCGGAAAGTCGTGATGCGGCATCCACAAAGATTACCTGGACTTGAATGAAATGCATTTCACAACACCTAGAATGTTGACTTACTGACCACTTTAGAATATGAAAATATAGAGCAAACTAAACAAGAAAAAAGGAAATACAATTGCTTCATTATTGGCCACAGATTTTCTTGCCCAGAAACAAAAAAGACGGCATTAAAAAATGAGGAAGTTCTAGTCGCCCAAAATTTAAGCAGAGCATGGCATTTTCGCCAGAACCGTGGAGGGTGGGGGGCCTCTCACACTTTCTCTGTACCAGCAGTGTGGGGAGACCAGGCTTCGAACATCTCCTCTTCCTGCATGGAGCGGGCGACTCTGGACAAGTTACCTGGACTCTTTCAACTCCAGTTCATCCATCTACAAAGTGATGGCAGAAGTAGCAATATTAACACACGCGCACACTGGAGAACTGAAGCTGTGATAAGAGTCACTCTAGGTAAGACACGTACAAGGGCTCTGGCATAGTAGCTAATGACATATTGAAAGAAAAAGTGGAGCTCAAGTTCTGTGCTGCCATGACCTTGGAAAGTCACCTCACCTTGATGAGGTCTCAGCTTCCTCCTACGACAGGTGGACTCTGGGGCGGGTCACATGGTATGGCTCTATTTATAAATGCTCAGATGGTCCCTCTTCTGCAGAGGGCAAGCTCTGTGCCAAACAGACGCAGTGTCACTCAGTGTTTCAGAGGCATTTTACATTCTAAACAGACCCAGAAATGTGAATTTTCAGCCTGAACCGCCTTTGCCATAGCCCTCACAACCTCACCTGAGACCTGAGCACCACAAGTCCACAAATCCACATTGCATGCTCATGTACTGGGCCCCCCAACAAACAGGAATTGTGGAGATATTTCATTTCTAGAGTTTCTTGAGAAATGTACACTTGCTTGTTCATTTTGTTTTTGTTTGTTTTTTGAGACAGGATCTTGCTCTGTAGTCCAGGCTGGTGGTGAACTCACTATGTAGCCTAGGCTGGCCTCCAACTAAAGGCAATCATCCTGATGCAGCCTCTCACGTGCTGGGAGTACAGATGTGCACTGCTGTGCCCATCTTGCACTGTGCTGAGGAATCGAACCCAGAGGCATACACTTGCAATGCGAGCCCTCTAACCACTGTGCTCCAACCCAGAGAATTTTATCCTGAATGGAAAAATGATAACATATATCAGTCACGACTGATGATATGTGAACAATTTGAGAGACTCCATCTTTTCTCAGTAAAGGAAGATGTGGGATCAGCATGCACTTACAAAGCTCCAGGACATTAGCCACTCTTTTATCTGTAATTTAATGCCATGCTCTGCTCAAACGAGATAACGCCTGGATTTATATATAACAATCATGACCCAACCCTAGGTCAGTTTCTCGCCTTTAAACTGTAGCTGTGGTTTGCAGCTAGTGCTTACTTTTGTGTATTAGCGCATCTTAGCGAAACAGAACGGTGAGTGGGCACAGTCCCACATGAACACAACATACCTGGGTCATTCTCCCTCCATATCCCTTCCTCTTTCCTCCTTCCTCCCTCTCCAACTCCATTCCTCTTCTATACCAAGCCCTCTTCTACTTTCAAGTTGATTCACTTTGGAAAGTCTCTTATGCCCTGAATTTGATTTCCCAGTACCACATAAGCCAGGCATGTCGGTATACACCTGTAATCCCAGCAATGGGAAGGCTGAGGCAAGAAGACTGCCTTGAGTTTGAGGCCAGACTGGGCTACATAGTGAGCACAGGACCAGCCTGGACTACAGAGCAAGACCCTGTCTCGAAAAATAAATAAAGAAAATAAAATAAAAACAAAGATTTTCTTAAATTCCTCACTTGAGAGAGAACACGCATTTTCAAGTTTCTGAATCTGTCTTGTTTCAGTTAGTATTGATAAACTCCAGTTCCATCCATTTTCCTGAAAATGACATGATTCCTTCCTCCTTTATGGCCAAGTAATATTCCTACATATACATCACATTTGATAACATGATAGATCGTATTTATCTCATTAATATACATACATGTTGCACATTTTCTTTATTCATGATTTTTGACAGGGAATGTCGCTGATTCCACAGCTCAGCCATGGTGAGTTTGCTGCGTTAAACAAGAACTTGTGGGTGTGTGTATGCCATCGTACGCTGGTTTTTAACTCTCCTGGGACGTGTGGAGGGTGGCACAGCTGAGCCAAATGGTAGCTCTGCTTTTCGTTTTTGAGGAACCTGCGCACTGATGACTGTGCCAACAATGTACAACAGATGAGCCCCTCTGCCTGCATCCTCGTGAGCTTTAGGCATACTCCTGACGACAGCTGTTCCAACCAAGGCGAGATGGAATCTACGTGTACCTCTGGCTGGCACCTTCACAGAAGTCAGGCTATCTTCACCCACTCTTTGCACCTGTGCATGCTTCTGCAACACCAGTGAGCTACCAACCATGGCACCCGGGTTCACCTCTGGGAAAGCCAGCGTCTTCTTTGGTGTGTTCCACTTAAGTGCAATGGCTGATTAATTAAAATCAGCAACAAACAGTCTGAATTTTATAAATCGGTCAGGAAATTATCTTAAGATCGAGCTGCTGGTAACAGCAGTCCCAGTGAGTACAATGATTCAATCCACGAAGTGTCAACAAATCACGCTCTGAGAGGCTGGGTTCCAGTTTGTGCACACATGCATGCCGTGAGATGGACAGTCCCTAACGTACAGTTAGCTTATTCTGGAACTTACACATGTGGTGCGCTCTGCAGTCCCAAAACACTGACACATCTGCCCATCTCCTTGGTTGGCAGAAGATCCATTCCCCCACAACTCCCATGTGAGATGACAACAGCACAGCACTACTTTTGGGGAGAGCAGAGGCCATTTTGGACAGTGAACCCCAGCACACATTAGCCAAGTGTTTTACAACCGAGCTTTACCCAGCCCAGCAGACACCTAGAAACAGCATCTGGAAGCTTCTGGAAACAATTCCAGAATGCAATTCTGGAAACTGTAGTAGGTTGAACAAATACGACATTATGGATTTATATTTTCCAAATTCTGAATTCCTGAGATAATTGCTAACCTAGCTCATGCTTTAGCAGTTTCTTACTTGAAAGCACAAGTTATTTCCCACAGATGAAAATCCACTTTACCTTTTCAACTTCTACAATATTTCTATGTACTGATTAAGCAAACATCTAGTTGTGATGTATGCTATGATAAACTATTCTTTGATTCAACTTGAAAAGCAACTATGGGGGCTGGAGAAATGGCAGAGCAGTTTAAGCACTTGCCTTGCAAACATAAGCCCCAGAGTTCAACTTCCCAGCACCACATAAAGCCGGGCAGGGTGGCACATGCCTGCAATCTCAGCGCTCAGTAGGCTGAGGCAAGAGGAGTGCCATGAGTCCAAGGCCAGCCGGGGCTATATAGTAAGTTCAGGACCAGCCTGGGCTACAGAGCGAGACCCTGTCTCAATAAACAAACAACAAACAAAAGCAACTATGAGCAGCTGGGGCCATAGCTCAGTGATTAGAGGGGGCACTTGCCTAAAAATATGAGGCAGCAGGGTGGATTCTCCAGTACCACACACTAGCTGAGTGTGCTGGTACATGCCTATAATCCCAGCACTTGGGTGTCTCATTGCCATGAGTTCTAGCCAAGCCTGGGTTACACAACGAGTTCAGGACCAGCCTGGATTACAGGGCAAAATCCTGTCTAAAAACAAAATTTAGAAAAAAGCAATTATGCCTAGGGACACAACATGCATACATTGCAGTAGAAACCACACAGTCTCTAAGGCGCCCACAGAGGCCCCTTAGAGAGCAGAAAGTGCTGATCCTCAGGAAAACTTGCTGTGGCCTTGAGGTTCTGGGCCTTTGCCACCGCCACCTCTGAAGCTATAGGTACAAAACTGAACTAAAGGCAGGTGGATGCAGAAGCTGAGAAGCCCAGATGACCGAGGCAAGTGCTTAGAGAGAGGAATGCCTTGTGCTGTGGACCTCCAAGTCAGAGGCAGGGTTGACAATCCCAGGGGTTTATTTACAGTAGCTAAAACGTAGTGAAGGCATCTGAACTAAACAACTACAGTCCTTGTCAGATGGTTATCAGCTGTGATAATTTATATGTGACTACATTTGCATCAGATACTAATACATTTACTTGGAATTTTTCTGAGCTATAAAGAAGAAGACAAAACCAAATCTTGAGGCGACTTACTCTTGAAGAACTTCCCACCACGAGCATGATTTCAAGCGGATAAAGTCTCTCGTGGTGAAAGTGTGACTTTCACCGCTTCTGTAGAAACTTCTCAGCCAGACCTCTGGCCTCCTCAGAACACAGTGAAGGTCCAGAATGCCTACCTGATGCAGAGATGATGTAAAGCCAGCACGGATGACAGATTCACCAGATGGGAACGTCAGCAGGTTGGAAAACAGGCACACGCATGCACACTCACACACATACACATGCATGTGTGCATGCACACACAAAAGATATAACCCAATGAGGATCGAAGTCAATATCCCTATGTGTTTATCCACAAAACAAGTAGGAACAATAAGGCAAGTTCATGTGAAAATACAAGATCTGTGAATTAACCGTGTGCTCTCTCTGTGGAGACATCACCACTGTGGTCACATCCATGGGGACCAAAATGCTCTCATCTTCTGGCTGCTCTCCTCTTCTGTGTCCCTCAGAGACCATCCCACCTGCTCCAGCTGCTCGTGCCTACTTGGCAGACAGGGCTGAGTGTTTCAAGCATACACAAGGTCGTTCTAGATGCTTTGTTTTCTCCTAAAATGTCACTTTAGCTGCGAGATCGGGGAAAGAGCCTGTGCCAAGTGAGAGAGCCCATGCTGAGTTCCATCCTCATCCTACACAGATTAAGAGTGTGTCACATGGTAGCTGTGCGCTGCGGTCAAGTCACGTGACTCCTCAGAGTCTTAGGTTTTTCCCTCTGCAACTGTGCCCACGCCACAGGATGGAGTTGTGATGGTCTAACAAACTCAGTGGCACTTCCCAACACTCACCACCCTTTCCTGCCCTCAGGGTCAGCTGCCGGGACTGTGAGGTGGTTTGCTGAAGTCCACTTCATGCGGTGCTTTTGTATTAGCATGTGTATGTGATGTACAGCATTCATATTCAACTTGAGAAGTTGGGGAACACACCTATCACATCCACTTCACATTCAATGCCCTCCCCTTCTCCTGCTCTCTCTCTTTCCACAAATCCATCTATTGCGGTGTGGATCTGGAGTATCCCCCAGAAGCCTCATGTACCTGCGGATACTGCACACTGCTGGGAGGTGGGGCCTGGCTGGAAGGGGCAGATGTGTGGGGCTCGGCCTGGAGGGTTGCATACTGTGTCCCCCTTTTCTCTGAGACTTGTCTCTGTTTTCCCATGCTATGAGGATCTCTCTCTCTGGAGCACTGGCTCCAGCTCTGGCTCAGACCCCAGACCCAGCTCCAGCCCTACCATGTGATTCTACCATCTCTAGCCAGCCACCATGACCAGACTGTGACCTCCTGAAACTGTGAGCTAAAATAGATCTTTCCTCCCCTCATCTGCGGATGCTGGATATTGAGTTGTGGTGACAGAAAAAGTAACTGAGATGCCACTCTCTCCTCGCTTCCTCCTGTCTCTCGTTAGGTCCTTATAGCTGTCTGTATTCTGGACCTCTCATCTTAGAGAACACACATGGTAGTTCACCTTCTGGGTCTGATTCGCTTCGTTAAGCACAATGGTCTCAAGATGCACCCACTTCCTACGAAAGACCCAGGTTTATCTTTCTTTATGGCAAAGCACTACTCCATTGTGTACACATTACCTTTATCCATTCATCTGTTGATAAGCATTTGGGCAGCTTGCGTAACTATGCTGCTGCGAACACATATATGCATGTATCTCTGTCACATGGTAACTCTTGTGGAAGCATACTCAGAAGGAGTAATGCATGGGTCACATGCAGCATCTTTTTTCAGTTTTCTGAGGAATCTTCATACTGATTTGGTTGAACCAATTTAGTCATCATTTTCAAAAGTAGAGGTATAAATACTCTACACACCTGTCATACAGAAAGGATGTTCTAGAAAAGATCTGACAGTGCCAGAACTCTGGGATTCGGTGACATGCTGCAGCCTGTCCTTCCCGAGTGAAGTCAAGAGCTAGCTGGAGCCTGAAGTGCCTGTCTTCTAAAGAACTTGTGAATGTACACAGGTGAAGGCCACCTGTAATCCCAAACCTGAGTTCACTGGCCATGGTGGACGTCGGAGGGGTGTGTAAAGGGTCCCCAAGAATGGCAGGTGTCCATTCTGTGCTGGCCCTCAGTCCATTCCACGTTCCTGTAACAGAGGATTTACAGTGAACAGAAATGTATTTTTCACAATCTTGGCAGGTGGCAGGGCAGGATCAGGGCCCTGGCACCTGCAAAGGACTTCTTGCTCAGTCATGTAGCAACAAACAAACACACAAAAAACAACCCAGAGTGCTGAAGGGTGGAGTCCAATGATGGTGAGATAATCCAGTTTTCAAGTATCAGCACAGGCTGTTCGAGGTAACTCAGAGTCATGATCAAATGTAGAATTAGAGTCAAGAGAAGATGAGGCCATGAACTCCAGGTGCCTGGAAAGCTGTCTGGTCCACGGAACCTTGGTGGGCAGACTTGCTGGGTGGAGTCCTGGGCGAGAGGCGGGGACAGTCAGTCATGCATTAAGGGTGTGAGGCAGAGATCAATGGTCCCAAAGTGATGAGCAACACAACCACATACAGATGGGCTCAACAACAACATGACGCTGTTGCAGTTCAACCAAGCTAAAGGAAAGCACCCTTGCCCTTGGCTCAGCCATCCCCAACACTGTTCTCATCTGGTAACGTGGTATGGATTAACTCTTGCCTGTGGTCCCCTGCCTCACCGCGGACACTCTGGACTTCTTTATCAACAGCTAAACAATTAAAAAATGAACCCATATCCCACAAATCCCTCCCAGATAACAGCGCAATGACAGCATGTGGTGTGCAGCCAGGCTCCTGCCTGACCCAACTAGCACGTTATTGTGTGACTCGAATCAGGTAATCTCCATGAGCCCAGTTTCTCTTCTCAGTAAAAGACAGATAAAAATAACAGGGCAACACAGAATTACTGTCCCCCTCAAATAAGTTACTGCACGTGAAAACTGTCTACATGTGATCACATGCAACAAATATTTTCATACTTTAATCATTAAAAGAGACTTTTTAAAAACACCAAAGATCTAAGACAGTTTTTGTTGATGTCTCAAGAAAATCAAGAGTGATGATCCCCCTGAAAACAAGGCTGGATAAAAATATGGAGGTCACTTTCACGAGCGGTGACCAGTGGCCTGGCTAGAAGCTCAGCACGGAGGGGAAATGGAAAGCAAACGGTGGCGAACAGGGAAGCTGGTTAGCCCAAAGGACGTTAGCAAACTGTGGCACACGTGACTGCTGGCTTTGATGGTTGGGCAGAGCAATGCGGGGAGAAACACAACAACCTAGGCACAACAGTGGTGTGTGTGACTCAACAGGACAAACTGGTCAAGATGACCTGAGACAGGAGAAGGCCACACCCTCAGAACAAGGTGAGCCACGACCACGGCCTTCACGCACATGCATGGCCTTGGGCACACAGTGCAATAACTTCAGCCGGGGCTTGGCTTGAGGGGGCTCACCCAAGCAAGCGCCAGGAGAGAGTGCGCCCCACTCGGCTGGGATGACTGACACCACAGCGAGCGGGAGCTCCAGCACCACGGACAGCGCCCAGCGCACCGCCAACACCACCACCGGGGGCCGCCAAGAGCAATCCTGGCAGCTGCGGAAAACACGAGATGTTGATGTGTTAGGCATGTGCCCAAACTACCCACGCTCAAGGTGGCTACTGTATGCCGCAAATGCATACTGATAAAAAGTATCCAATAATAAACGTAACAGAAAGATTGAAAGTCAATAGTGTTTAGTAGACTTAAATACATAACAAAAAGTTTAAAATATCTGGAGGAGGCAGGAAAGTATAAATTAGTAATATTACCGTGTGTTTAGAAAACAGCTAAACGGACTTCTAAAAATTTTTTTAAAAAAGCAATAATTAAAAATGAACTTCCCAAAGCTCCAAGTCCTAATAACCATTACTTTAGAAGTAAGGATTTCAACACAGGAATTATGGGAGAACTCACAAATTTACAAGACCATAGCAAGCACCAGGAAAAGAGTATGAATCAAAAGAATAGGCTTTATACACTGTCAATTTGCCTTTTTTTAAAAAAAATAACAAGGCACTCACAAAATATATGGTCTCTTTCACCCTCATCACGGCACTTACATAAATTTACTTAAAGTTGTATGATAGAGTGGATCATTTATGAGGTGATTCTACATGACTAACATTATTTTCGAGCTTCTTAAATACACAATTCTATTTAGTTATGATGAAATAAGTATCACTAAGCCACTTAAAGACAAGAAAACTTAGGAAAAAATATTTGTTGCATGTGATCACATGCAACGTCACATTTCAATCTAGCAGAAGAGCTAGGATTAGAATTAGGTCTAGCTTCAAAATCTACTCTTCAGAGCATTCACTAAGTCTCAGGTTTTTTAAAAAAATGCATTCCTTTCACATTCAAGAAACCACAGAAGCTATGTCTACAAAGGAGTTAAAATCTATCCCAAGTTAATTATTAAACAGTGAGATGTTTCTGTATATTACTCTAGTTTTTCAAAAAATAATGATTTGGAGTTTATTAATATGTAATCCATTTTAATTAAACAGTCAATTTACATTCATTGGTTAAGATAAGCTTATGTTTAGTTTGATTTCTTAATAGAGATAATTGCTTCACACGTCTTCATATTAGGAAGATAATAAATCCTGACAGCATTGATCTTTTGGTATCTATTCTTACATTTCTAAAAAGTTGTTTGCTCTTGTTAATTTGGGAACATGGAGTGATTACTGCAGTCATGCTGGTCACCATGGACAGTGTAGGGGGTCGCACCTCCTACAATCTAGGCTGATGCATGGTGCAAAGACTGTGAAGTGCCCTTGGCAAAGGCTGGAATCAGGAAGGTCACGGCCCACCGCAGCCTCTTATCTATGGAACAAAATGAGAAAATGTCATTGTTCCTAAGGTTGAGAGACCTGCTGGCAACACCAGGAACTCGGTTACTAATCAAGGCCTTGGGTGATGAAGGTGACCTACTCTCTGTTTCTACTTCTCAAAGTGACTTTAGAGGACACTGGGCCTTCTCCCTTCCCCTGAAGGATCACCCACCTCATTCCATGTGCCGTGCTGTTACAGAGGGACTGGATATGCTTTTGATAATTAAAGCAGGAAATAAAACAGACAGCACAAGAGCGACACCAACACATAGGTAAGCAAAAAGCAAGTCTTGAAAAGCAACTAGAGGAGACCAGAGAAGAAATAGACCAGAAGATAATGAAGGCAATACAAGAAATTAGAGAACACAATAGAGATATAGAAAAATTGAATGCAGATATTCAGGAAATGAAAAACACGCAGGTAATAATAAGCAACCACTTTAAACAACTTCTGAATAGAATGTCAAACCTAGAAAATTAAAGTGACTGAGCTGCAACATACAGGCCATGAAGAACACAAAGTAAATAAAGAAAGCAAATCATTACAATGGCTGATAGATGACTCAAGGAGAAGCAACCTCAGAATTATGGGAATCTAGGAGAAGACTGAGGACAAAACAAAAGGCTTAAAGGACATGTTTAATGAAATTATGGAAGAAAATTTTCCAAATCTAAGAAAAGAAATGAACATGGAACTATTGCAGGCAGAGAGAACATCAGGATAACTGCAGACTTCTCAATCCAAACTCTAAAAGCAAGGAGATCATGGAGCAATGTCATCCAAGCACTAAGAGAACATAAATGCCAACCAAGACTGCTATATCCAGCAAAATTATCTTTTAATTTGAAGGGAGAACTTAAAACTTTCCACAGTATAGACAGCTTAAAGGAATTTGCAGCCACTGAGCCAGTATTGCAGAGAATACTTAAAGGAAACTTAGAAAGTGAAAGGGAGGCCAGCAACACCAATGACTCCAGAAGAAAAGCGACAACAGCTAGAGGAGAATGAGCTGAGAAAAAAGTAGGTTAGTAATCAGTGAAATACAAGTAAATGTTATGAAAGTTAAAAAATTCTGAAATAACTAAATTTGCCTTCATACCTGTTACTTAAAGTATATTTATGTGGTCTAGAGTTAAGTTCATTTAATGTAGCAATGTGATATAGTTTTAACTTTGTTTTGTTGTAGCAATTCACTTATTAGGTCACTGATGAAAGTTTCTCCTAAGAAAACTGACTGATGTGAAGATAACCCTGTGAATGTACAAGTATGTACCTTCCAGTATTCAGCTAAGGCATTTGAAATTTAACTTTTTTTTTCTTCTTTCCTAAATCTACTTGTCTTTTGAACTACCTGCTTGTAGTTATCTCCTAATGTGAACTGGTGGGTTAGGCCAGGTTTAAGAATAACAACAAAGATATACCAAAATATATAAAAAAACTTTTGGTAAATATCCCATTAAAGGGATTGGTTGGATTCAGAGAAGAGGCATCAAGATTTAACTACCGCAACCCATTCGAGGAATAGGAAGCTGAGATAGAGTGGTGACTTAAGTGAAATGACTTAGGTGCGGAAAATTAATATGTTATACAATGTATGGTTTCCCTGACTTGGAAAACCCAGAACACAGACATTCTTTGGAACCACATGAAGTGATAGCCGCAATTGGGGGAAGGGAGAGGGAGGGGGGTGGGAGGGTAGAAAATGGGAAGGTATTGTAAAGTCGATATGATATATATGTGTATGAAACAACCAAATTCATTGTAAATACTATGTATTACATTTGTATATTAATAAAAATAGTGGAGAAAAATAAGTTACACAGAAAACTGGAAAGCATTATATTTGCAATGTATAACTTTCTCCATATTAACAATAAAACTGATTAATTCCATGGTTATAGTATCATCGCACTTATGAAGTCTTTCTGGATTTGTGTTGATTTATCAGTTTTTAGAAGTAATCAAAGCATTCAGCTTTACTGGGAACTTAGAAAACTACAGGAAACGTAGTGGCTTTGAAGTTTCCACAGCTGTGAGATGCTCAGTGCAAGCAAAATCCTTCCACAACTAAGGACTTAGCTAGGAAGTTCTGGTGGAAGAGAGGTGGAGACAGCTCTGTCCTTCTGTTTATCACCCTCCATCTTGTTCAATGAGTCTACTATGAATATCCCTGAATGCCCAGAGTTCCTCAAAATGTATTTTTACAACCTCAGTGGATGGCCATCTACTCATTTTACAGACGAAAGAGAGATAAGGAGCCCCCGGAACCCCCTCACTAACACCACAGCCAAGCTCCCTCACGTCCACGTCCCATGGGACTTTCTCTCCTTCGGGCCGGAAGTGCCCTATGAGAAAGAGGGTGGCCACACATCAGCCCTCCCCTCCGTGCCACCTCCCGACGGTCACACGCACCATTCCTGATTGGCCGAGGGCGCACTGCGCACCAAGCACTTTCCGATGAACTTCGCACCTTCCACCTGAACACCGCAACAACCCTATGGCTTGCGGCTATTATTCTCACTTGGCAATGAAAACAATCAACTCTTAGAATCCAATACCAGAAAAGACGAAATTCAAATCTCCTCAGCACCAAAGTCTACCCAGGCCCAACCCTGACAGGAAGTGGAGGCGGAGGCTCTGTGGGTCCTTTGGCAGTCTCTGGGGACACCACGGCCACAGGAGACAAGTGCTGACTCAGGTGGCGACGAGCAGCACCC
Organism: Ctenodactylus gundi; assembly: GCA_004027205.1. Classification (NCBI taxonomy): domain Eukaryota; kingdom Metazoa; phylum Chordata; class Mammalia; order Rodentia; family Ctenodactylidae; genus Ctenodactylus; species Ctenodactylus gundi. The sequence goes on along the minus strand of PVKB01003055.1, from coordinate 191,257 downwards.
TTCCCTCCACAACTCCGCCCCGCACACAAGGGTCTCCCTGCCTGCAGTTTGCTTTGTGCATTCTGGCTACCTGAGATCAACTGTGCTCGGGAAAACTGAAATGAAAAATGGCGAATGTTTGTGAACTTCACGCCTCCCCTGGCCTGTGAAGGCAGTGAGGCTTCATCCTGCCTCTCACTCCACCCCACCCTGCTGTGACTCGCCCTCTGCCCAGTGTGCCCATGTGGCACGTGTGGCCAGCTGACAAGCGACTCAGACTCAGTTGTCAGCTCTACCTGCACTACTGCAGAGTTTGTGTTTCATTACAAAAACTCGATTTCACTGAGTAACGCCCACATATAAATGCAAGAACAGAAATGCCAGCTCTCTTACAACAGTGCATTGTTTTCTGGGCTCTATTTTACTACCGGAGATTTTTGTTAGTGCTTACTCTGCCTAGTTTATAAGTTAAACCTTACCACAGGTGCGCATGTATAGGGGACAAGAGGTGTCCTCAGAGTCTGGGGTGACACACAGTTTTGGGTGTTGGAGGTAACAGAATCAGCCTGCATGGGTAATGGAGAAGTGATGCACAACTCAATATACCTATTAATTTTTTTCTGTTCTTATTTTTCTGAATAAATCCATCAATGACAATTCTCCTTAAACCGTGCTATAATTCTCAAATACATATAAATTTTATTCACCTTTACACACAAAACTAAATTTAGTCAATATTATTCTAAAAAAATGCTTCAATCTAGGATAACACACCAATAATCTAACTTTACATTAGATTAAAAAAGAAATATAATTGTGAGATAACTAGTTGTCCCAAATTTACCTAACTTACACCGCAAATATAATTTTAAGAGGAAATAAAGCTGCGAATATTTTTGTTTCCACTTCTACACTGATTTTCATTCATATAGCTCCAAGCATATCTGCTGTAAAAATCAAGTATTTTCAAAAGTACAGGACACCAGCCTGGTCACCAGAAAGTAAGGAAAGGGTGGAAGAGGGAGAGAGGCAGAGGAGCTGAGTAGCAGGCACAGGGTACAACTGCACAGAAGACGACTCCTCATACATGGCACAGCACAGGAGAATAAGCATGGCAGGTGGCAACTACGCCTAATGTGAAAACACTGCAAATGTCCAGTGTGACAGATATGCCAATTATTTTGATCTGATGGTTGCAAATAGTCTACACGTAAGGAAATATCACACCATGCCCTATAAACATGCATAATTATTGTATGTCTATTAAAAATTAAAGTTTTAAAAAATCAAATATTTAAACAATGAATCCTTCTATGCTGATTTTAACGTCTTCACTGATTTTTCCTTGTCCCGTGCAGTACATTTCGTGACTGTGTACTCCAGTCCTCACATACCCTGTGCTCCCCCATGTGGGGTCCCCAAGGTGGCACACGGGCCCGTCCTAGGATCACCCCAGCCGTCTACACACCCCTCTTCACACATCCTGTCACTCCCACTATCTTCTGCAGCGGAACGGCATCCCCGTACCCCACGTCTCCTCCTGGGTCACTGCTGCTTCCAACACTAGTCCCCACAACCCCTTGTCTGTCGGCTGAGCTATTCTTCAAAAAGCAAAGAAAAGTCATTTCCTCTACCTTCAGACGGTTACTCCCTCCCTCTCTGCAATTCCCCTCTATTTTTTCTTAACATTATTATGTTATGAAACATGAACATTCAGGGTATAACTGATTTATCCTGTCTGTCTGTCTGCCTATCACCTGCCCATTGACTATGTATCTACCATCTGCCTATCTGTATCTGCCACAAGCATCTCCAGAAGGGACCACATCATGTTTCTCTCTGAATCCCTACAGTCTCGCACTTCTACGTAACTACATCTGTGTCCGGTCTGAGTGGTGTGGCACAGGCAGCTCAGTCACTGTCCGGCAGGTATGGCATGTGGGCTGACTCTTCAGTCTCAAACAGAATCCAAGCCACTGCTGGCCACAGACATTTGGCTCCCAGGCGAGTGGCACAGGGCCTTTTCTGTTGCACCAAAGGCATGCGGCACGCTCTGACCCTTGGGGGATATTCCAGACCCAAACCGTAGCAGCACCTAAAGACTTTCTTGAGTCCCTGCACTTCCCTGCGCTGTCAGCTAGCCTCGCAGCACTCAACGGAGTCCCTCTGCCTGTGCACACTTGCAGGTCTGCTCATTCTCTCTGCACGGTGCCTCAGCTAAGTTCCCTCCAGCAGGCTCCTGTCACTGTCACTGATCCCGAGTCACCTCTTTGCCCTTGTGCATCATGCCCTCACCTGCTGGTGGCTCCCCAGCACCCCCACCCCCGCCCTGGAGCAAGCAGGTCCGCGCGACTTGCTCTTCTTTGTCCTTCTGCCCAGCTGTGCCGCCCAGGCCTTCCAGACTCACTCCGGATCAGTCTGCAACTGTACCAGTTTGGAACATGTATCTTCCTTCATGGGCAAGCCTGTATGCTGTTGCTCATGTCCCCACTCTGCCCTTAGCCCCACTGATCTGAAGCCAAGTAGGTAGAAGTAACAGTGTTTCTCTGCTGTGTCATACACAACTTTGGTCTACGTTAAATTATCATTCATCGTCCATGTTGGTAACTCATTATAAACACAAGCCTAGCCTCTGTACATTCCCCAAACCCTTATTTTCTTTTATAAAAACAGTAAAGTTACCCTCTTCCTTCAGGCTAAAAAAGTAGAATTTAAAGTTTAATTGACATAATAATTAAAAATGGATTCTCTGCTTGCAATGCTTCCCCTACTGGGAATCCAAACTTCACAAAGGGAGCAGCTCAGGAAAGTCACCTCACCATCCGGGATTTCAATATTTCATCTGAAAAATGAAGGGATTTGAAGTAGATGATCTCCCAAGTTCCTTTTATCTCCAAGGCTCCATGAATCTGTGACTGGATAATATGTGCCTTGCAGGAATTCTGCAAGAATTAATGTTTTTGAAATAATTTAAGTCTCAAGGATGAAAGGTTTCATGTTAGTGCCAGAAACTATTTTTATTAAATGAAGCGTGGCTGGGGAATCTGCAGTGCCTGGGGACGACAGAATCAGCAGCATGCTTTTCTTCTGCCTCAGGGAAGCCAACCTGCTTGGCACCCATTTTAGCTACCGGGATAGCGCCAGTGATGGCCCAACCGTGGATTCTGATTTTAAGACAATGTATTTATCACTCACTTGTGTTTTATCATTTCTGCTCCAGTCAACAGACTCTCAAAAATAGCAATGAACACACCACCACCCAGGACTGAACATGCCACACCCTGAAGCCTGGAATTCGTGCCCTGCAGTGGCAGGTCTCTCACTGCTCTCTCACTCTCTCGGTGTGGGCTGACTCAGGTGCAGCAGACCTCCAGATATGAGCTGATGAAAGGGTTCTGTGCTTTCATCCTCCGTACTGACCAAAGCACGTGTCCCAGGTCAGGCGGGGGCAACGTGGCAAGAGCAGAAGGGTCCCACCATAGTGCCTGTGCCGGTCCCCGCTCCAGACTCACTCTGTGAAGCCCTCATCACCACCCAACTCTGCTGTCTCTTCGCTGGCCACAGGAGCAGACAGGCATGTGCACACTGCGGGCTAATGGCTCCCTGGCACTGAATACAGAACAAAAGAAACCCACTGGGCCCATTTTTATGAAAGCCAGCGAACACAAGCAACTTTAGGGTGGGAGAAAAATGACATGGTACACGTGGGTTATCCTCTGAGACCTTACCTAGGTCTTATCTAGTGAGTGTACCTACCATTAACCACTGGAGATTTTTAAAAAATAAAAAACTTTTTTTTTTTTTAAATCAACCTGCTGCGTGGGATTTCTACTTAATTTAAAGGGCTGGTGAAGGGAATCGGCACTTGTGGACAAGAACCCTGCGGAATCACTGGGCCGTGGAGGAGGCACACTATGTCTTAGATGAATACATAATTAAATGCGCTAAGGCATGCTGATGTGTCACTAGGAGTCTTCACGTTGCGTTAGAAGAGAAAGATTTAGGTGGGCATATGTGACTGCTGTTCTCCAGGCTCTGCATCCTTCCCACGGCTTCGTCGGGGACTGTAACTCCCCAGGATCTCAGGATCTAACTTTATGGAACATAGCAAACGGGCAGCATTCAGAGCATCTGTAAGGCCTGTCTTCGTTAGAATAAATGCATGGCGGGTCCTTCTGCTATCAAGATTACTTACTTCCGACTAGTTTTTTAGGGTCTCTGGCCCCATCCAGGAGCCAGGACTTCTCTCACCCAGGGCAGGCTTGCCTCGTGATAATGACCACCAGTGGACTTTACACGGGAGATGTGAGCAAAGCTTCCGTGCTGAGGGAAGAGACGGGATTTAGGCCTTGTGAAATTCTCACTGCCTAAAACCACAGTCTTTATTACCACAACCACTCATGACATTCTTTCATTTGTTTTACTTTATATGCCCATTCTGAAGCATCACTTCTTTCTATAACAAGTGCTCAATGATTTTTTTAAGTTAATGATTCTTTTCTTTAGATCACAGCTTTATTTTCCCCCTTAAACTGTTATTAGTACATGAATATTCAGCCTGAGGAACTGGCACACACGTCGGCCTCTTGGTCAATTTTGCTTCCTTTCCCCGCAACCCCTCTCTCCCTTCCCCAGACTCTCTTCCTTGTCACAAAATCTGTCTCCCTGTTCCCTACTCTCACTGGGTTCTTTTGCTCATTTGCACCTTGAGTTTCTTATATCAGAGAAAATATGCACTATTTAAGCTGCTGTGCCTGATTCATTTGACTTAGAAATAAGTTTCAAGGTGCACCCATTTTCCTACAAATGACTCGACTGTACCTTTTTTTACGGTGGAGTAGTGCTCCACTGTGTGCATACATCATGTTTCCCATGTCCACGGATCTCCTGATGAGCCTATCGGCTGCTTCCTGGATTTAGCTATGATACGTTGCGATGCGATAAACATGGGTATGCACGTACCACTGCTGTAACGTGACTGTTACTCCTCTGGAAACGCAATCGCGAGTATTACAGCCAGCTTAATAGGGTATCAATTTTCAGTTCTAAGAGGATATGTTAGACTTAGCTTGTTTTTTTTTTAACCATTTTCAGATCACAACTTTATTTTAGTTTATTACTTTTGTGATTCACTCTAGATCTCTTTCTGTAGTCCAGGCTGGTACTGAACTCATGGCAATCATCCTGCCTCTCAGCCTTCCGTAGGGATGTGCCATAACTCCTGGTTTATATGGTGCTGGGAAACCAAATCCAGGGCCTTGTGCTCCAATTTCTGTCCTATTCCTCCAGCTCTAAGATCAAAAACTTACAGAGATAACCACCATAACTGAGACCCCCACTTCCACAGCCACCCGGATTTCTGAGTGCTCATCTCAGCCACAAATCTTGCTTAATCTACTCCGTAACTACCTTAATCCAATCAGTCAATAGCCATTCAACAGAGACCAAAAGGTCAACTGTTTTTTATGAAGAAAATATTCTAAACTATAAATCACCCATTTCAGAAATAAAGATTTTCATAAAATAGATTTTCTTAAATCAAACCCACATATTTGCTGAGCAGCTAACCTCTGCTAAGAGAGGCAGCTCCATCTGAAGCTGCCAACCTGATCTTTGAGAAACACGGCGTTGCTTCCTGTTCCCTCCAGCCACGCCTGGAGGCTTCTCCAGAAAGCTTCCTACGGGACACACCAAGGAAACCACGATCCGGAGTTTCCCTGAGCATGGTCTTGTAACCTCTGGTACTCATTCAAAATTCGGGGAGCCAATTGGGCAATACGTTATAAAACAAAATTTAGTAGCACTACAAAGGATGTATTTGTCTCATGTTACTGCATTGTGTCTGTGGCATGCTTGCACTGAACCATCACTCCGTGTGGAACCACTGAGACAATACCTGGCAGTTATCACTGACCCAGCTCTTAGCTGCCTAGCCCATAGAAAACCCCCGAGAAGCAAGGAAATGACACAGGCTGATTCTTTTTGGGAGAATTATGTCCTTTTCAGTTGCGCTGCTCACATTCTCCTTTATTCCATGTGCAGGCTCTGCAGAGACACCTGGATTTGAATCCAGGCTCTGCCATCTAGTGGTTACAAGACCTCCAGGAAGCAATTCATCCTCCAGAAGCCTGGACTGACTCTTCTGGGGCCAAAGAAAAATATCGCCCACCACCTGGGGCTTCCCTGAGGTCTGAGCTCTAAGCAAGGGTCTTGCCAATGTTAATGATTCTGAGTAGCATCTTTGACACTATATTGCTTTATAATGGCAGATTCCTGACAGAAAACACTTGAAGCTATGGTGTGCCCTTAGCGGTGTCAACAGTAATTTTCATTCCCTCTTGTGAACCTGACCATCCAGTGAACTTGCTCTCAGACCGAGATGAGTGATCTTGAATGAGCACCCTCAACTGCTGTTACTAAGCCCCAAGCAGTCTCAAAATCAGTTTTTCTTGTGTGGACCTGATGGTGTTTCACAATGGGCATTTTAAGTAAGCCAACAAATCCTCATATTCAAGCCGATGCTTCAGTATTCACCTACACACACACACACACACACACACACACACACACACACACACACACAAAGTGAAATTGAATCCTGCAATATTAAGTACTCTGTGTACCTCGTGCTCTGTCAAGTTAAAGCAATTAGTAGATCTTAACTTTTCGTCATTGATAAAACTTTAGACCAGAGCTAAAACACAGTTACAGCAGCGTTTGCCTGACCGTGACAAAAGGGTAGAGGAATCTTCCACATTTCAGAGTCTAGCTGGTCATGTCAAAAACTAAATATCCAGAGGAGCCCCTAGGAACATTACAGAAACGCCTCTCAAAATATGAATATATTCAACTAACTCCCAGGCCTACCAGCCCATGGATATTGGCCATCAGCACCGCCTAAAGCGTTCAAAAAGACATTTCACAGATGCAATACACGAACTCTTACACCAACCCGGTGTCAAGAGGACATGTGTCACTAAAGGTGATGGTAGAGACACCTCTCGTGAACCCTCATGTATGTTTACCACCCAGGCCAGATTGTCACCAACTGAGAGTTCAAATGACCCTTATGTGTTACCTCTCAGTTTTGTAAGGCAGATGCCTGGGGCGTGACACACCCACCTCCATTTAAGAAGACAAAAATCAAAGCTCAACTGAGCTGTGTTCCTTCCAGAGGTCCTGGGAGGGATCCCATTTCTTTCTCTCTTTCCTTAAATATGACTGAACTACATATTCCATAACATGTTAATAACATACAACTTGGGAATTTGAACCCATATATCTCCCACTTGACCACTTTTTCCCTTCCTCGTAACCTCAGCTTTCCTCTCCCCTCCCATTCTCAGTGTCTCTTTCCTCTCCTAGCACTCCATCCCTGCTCTCTGAATGTACTCATGGCCCCTTGTATGAGAGACATCAATCGACACCCAGCCTTCTGTGTCTGGCCCATGTCCCTGAGCACTACTGACATAAGGCGGTCCCAGCAACACATGACATGATATTTACACAGAACGAAATAATGCATAGCCACAAAGAAAGATCTGAAGCATCTGGGTTTTGTTTTCCTCTGCTTTCAATGATCCTTTGGAATTTCTGACCTTCCCCTGGCTACCTTTCTGTTGTTAGGGATGCTCCTCTCTTTCCTAGCTACACTGAACACACTTTTTCTAACTAAATTCTCAACTATTTAAGTGGGTCAATGAGGAGACATTGTGCAGCACTGTTACTCAGCCGCCATCTTGACCCAATCTTAAGCATCTGAAAGAGATCTTGCTTCTAAACTCACCCAGATTTTGAACAAGCAGGTTCTTCAGAGCAGCGGTAGCACTCTGAGTAGATGACCTCCCCTCTGCTGACTGCCAGCCTGGGTAGGCTGTGCTCCTAGAAGCTGCACCCACGTTTCTCCTCCTGAGTTCCTGGGTTCCCCCAGTGCTGCAGAGCCAGGGCCAAGCCTGCTCCTCCTCCCCTTGGCTTCCCTTCGCTCCAACAGAGATTGCAGTGTGAGAAGTTCTGTGTTCATAAGAGATCGTGGGATCAGACTGGAGCCACCCCCACCTCGGCAGAGTCACTTGGGCTAATTTCCTTGGGTGGCTCCTGTGCCCTTGCCCCTTCCTGCCTTATCCTTTTTCTATGTAACCCAGTCAGAGAGTCAAGGTTTACCCCAGGTCTGCCATGCCTAAATAAGCAAAATGTAAACACCCAAAATGTATTGCATTCTTCTCACTAGCAGGTTTATGTTATTAAAAATATACTGTTGTTTTTGTTTCAACTCTTGCTAATTAAAAATACATGAAAATTTGTTTTCTCCCTTATTGTACGAACACACAAAATTTTGCCTCTAGACCCACAAACCTAACATACTTATCTAATCCTTCACACACACACACACACACACACACACACACACACAGAGTCTGCTGATTCCTGTTGCAGAGAAAAAAATAAGTTGGTGCACACTTTCTGGGACAAAGTCTAACAAGATGTTTCAAAGGCTGAAATACAGAAACAAGCAGAACTGCAAATGTGCTGTCTTTTCTAGAAAGCTAAGTATGTGCCCTCACATTTAGAAACAGTTTTTGTTTATTCAGCAACATTGATAAATGCAGAAGTTTGAAGCTAAGCTCAGTATGCATCAATCCACGAAGGCTGAAGATGAAGAAACCCAGTCTGCCTGAAGCTATAACACATACTTCTATCACCATGGGTTATATGCATGTGAACACTTTTACTCTTTAAAGCAGGTGTGTCCAACTTGTGGCCCGACTTTCTTTTTTTTGTCCTTAATTAATGACATAATAAACTTTTTTCTTTTTTTTTTGACACAGGGTCTCCCTCTGTAGTCAGGGCTGGTCCTGAACTCACCCTGTAGCCCAGGTTGGCCTCAAAATCACAGCAATCCTCCTGCCTCAGCCTCCTGAGTGCCCAGATTTTTGACATGCACCACCATGTCCAATTTATGTGGTGCTGGGGAACAGAACCAAGGGCCTTATGCTTGCTAGGCAAGTGTTTTAACCATTGTGCTATTCCTTTACCCCCTATCATGAACATTTTTTAAAAGGGAAGTTTTAGTACTTACATATGTGTATATATGTGATATATTTTATGAGGGCTCAAACAGTTCCTCTCTACTCAAAAACCAATTCCCCCCCCCCAAAAAAAATATGTGGTTAGTTTTGCTTTAGAAAATCCAATGTAGATAGTAGAATACTTTCCCAGGATACATGAATATACCAAAAATAAATAAAACAAAACAAAACAAAACAAAACAAAAAATAAACAAAAAACAGCAGGCTGCTATTTGGACATGCCTATTTTAAAGAGAACTATAATTAAAAGTTACTTTATAAAACTAATTAATTTGTGGGGACATTAAAGAAGCAACAAAAAAAGCCATTGGTATAAAGCAGTGAATCCTAAGGCAGAATTCTGAGAGTCTCATTTGGAGACACGGAGTAACGCCCAGGAACACAGGACCAAAGGCCCACCAGGTCTGTCCTGCAGGAGGCAACACAGAGAGGAAGAGGGTAGGGGTCTTGATTTTTCCCTATAGGGTCAACGGGCTAGACTGCACTTTGACACTCACGTGAAAGGATGGAACTGTGCCCGAGTGTGTTTATGGTCGTGAAGGCACGTATACGTTCATTCTTTTAAGAAACACATGACTGATGAAACAATCTTTTTATCAGGAAATCACCATAGTCCTCAAAGCAGGAGTGACCGAGGAACTGAAAGCCACTGACTTAGACCTGTCCCTGTAACTACACAGGCACAGACTACGGTTCAAGCAGAAGAAATTGACTGTGTCCTATCTCCCAGGTTGTGAGGACAGCATCTCCTCGGCCATGGATTTCCAGGGACTCTCGTGTCCACCCACGCCTTTCTTCCCTGTGTGTTCTTTTCCTTGAACCAGCCACACTGAAGCTGTCTGGATAAGGACAGTCCTCCCTCCCCACAGGGGTCAGGGATCTCTCCTGCTTTGGAAGATCTGACCTCGACTGCAGAATCTTTCCATGGATACAAGAAGAGATGGCTTCAGAGAAAGTCAGGAGACACACAATTGTTCCTCGCCAGGAATTATCCAACACACAGAAAATCCTCTCAGAAGCTGGAACCCTAACACGAGCAGGGAGCAGCCGGCCTGGAGCCAGGTTCCAGCAGTTCCTTATCCTCCGACCCTCAATGTTATTGTGTGTTATAGTGGAAAATTATATCCCTGTCATGAGTTCTTTAGCACTGAAGTACACAATAAATTTAAGTGAATTAACCTAAAGTTTACACAAGGAAATCTTAATCATGGCTAATACTCTCTGCTGTTACAAGCTTCTGTCTTAACGCTTTATCTTCTTACTGTCTATAACCATATAAAGAGCATTTATATAGACTGAGCTACACCTATCAAATACATGCAAAGGAATTTAACGATCTATGTTTTACTCCCAAGTGATTGTGTATTTCCTTTCACTCTAGAAAGATTTTTGAGGAAGCACACCTAGTCATTCTTACATCGTTTTACATCACACAGATACTACCTCTATTAACATATTTGACTGTAAACATTCACCACGCCCTTCGTCTTCACGGCAAACCACGAGGCACGAGCATTTGCCAGCCTTGTCCCTGCTGAGAAGGCTAGGGTGGCAGCTCAGAGCGGTGTCTTGGCCGTGGGAACACCACTAGGCGCTGACAGAATGACACAGGTGAACCCATACTTGTCTGAGTCCAGAGCTGGGATTTCTATTCTTCCCTGTTTCTGTCATCCCTAATCCAGGGACAATGGTAGTCTCACTGCTTTTATATTTAATTTGGTATGTGACTTGAGGAGCTACGTTACCTGTTTCTAATATACAACTCTGTATTTACTCTATCAGCAAATGACACCGTTCCATTGTAACCCCTCACCCTTCATTTCCCATCTCCCCTGACTTACCTGGCCTGGTCACTGGCTCCAGAGGCTGTCTCCACCTCCCGGAGGTCCAGCGTCCCTCCCTCACTCTGCTGTCTCTGTTCTTCATCTGCACTAAGCAAGGGCTGGCCAGATACCCCAAGTGACCCGGGATACGGTGGCTCCACGTCCCCACTGGGAAGACGCCCCAGCTCTGCAGACTGGCCCCCAATGTAGTGCACACCTTATGAAGGCAACAAATGCATTTAGCTTGCAAAGAAGGGACATGCGCCTTTTAGTTATTCAGAGAATCTTTGACGAGCACGTTGAATGAAGTTGGCTTTTACCAGGTCAGTCCTTCAGAATCATCTTTTTCCACTCCTGATCTAGGATTTATACTCTAACTACAACGAACTTTGGACCCTGACATTCACCAAGACCAGAAACAGTGACCAAAAGCACACAAGGCTGGCAAGGAGATGGTCATCCCCAGGATCCAAGCAATCTGTGAAAGCCAGGAGAGCAGATGCCGCTGACAGGGCAGCTAGAAGGTCCCAAGAAAGAAAGAAAGAAAAGAAAGGACACATGACAAGCTGGAACAGAAACCCACGTGGTCAGTCTCAAGCGCTGGAACCTCAAGAGCAAAGGCCACTGCTGCGTGTCACCCTGGGGGACTGCTGTACTTTTCTTCTCTTGCCCCCTTTTTTTTTTTTGTATAAAAAGTACTACTCTTACTTCAGGAGAACCTTGTGTGTCATTACTTACAAAGCACTGTGCTAGAAACCAAAGGTTCACGGGTGACAGCCATGGTCCTCACAAATCTCCATCTACATACGAAGGAGACCTGGGAGACTTCAGTGCCACAGAAGACCGCGCTGAGTTCCACAGATGCTCACGGGGGAGAGGGGAGCAAACACGAGGCCACTCAGAAAGACATCTCAGGACCATGTCTCTGAGTGTCTATAGACTTTGCCTTTGTCAATAAGGTAAGTGAACACCCAGGTTTAGTGTGAAGGTTTTCTGAAGATGTGTTGATGGTGTGCAGTTGGGTGAGGCACCAGAATAAACTGGTCCTCAGTTTAAGACAGTTATCAAGGGACTTCTAGTAGCAGTGTGTCAAGTTAGAATGTCATTTCTTATTTTTTTTTGTAGCTCCCACTTGAACATGAACTTCTTTCCTTCACACTGCCATTCCTGTCTGAAGGCTGGAGTACCTCGCAAAGGTCAGAGCAGAATTCTTCACTTGGTTTGACAGGCAAAACACCAAGTTTTTGAATGTCAAACACAATCTGAGTTTGTCTGTTGCCTAATAACATTTTGCTTACTTTTTCTTCTGAAGAAATCTTTCTTCTCCGGCTAGAAAACTCCATTTGAAAGGAATCTTCTGCAGGTTCTGTTGCACTGGGAGTTTGATTCTTCTGTTTCTTCCCTCCCAAGGGAGGAAGTGTGGCCCCTGGAGTAGGAACCACAGGCAGAGACGCTGCTCCTTTCCTCATAACACATGTACTGACCGCATGCCCCACCCAAAGCCCGGTTCTGTACACAGTGCTCCACTGGGATGTCTGGAAGCCCTGGAGCCAAGGCCTGCCCCAGGTGGGCGAGAGAGGCTGTGGGAGCACTGCACCAGAGAAGAAACGAGTCAAGCTCTGGCCTGCTTTTTATAATCAGTTTGTATGTTCACTCTAAAAGTATTTATGGTCAAATCCTCCTTCCTCCGGGGTCACTCGTGGTGCTGTGCCTCCCCCTGCCCCAAGGGCCTCTCCTCCACACTGGCTACATCTCTCTCTCTCCCTGCTAAGGAAGGTTTCTACGTCCCAGCTGGGAATTCTGTGCCTCTGTTTTCCTCACAGAGACACGACTGTTGGTATCTGCAGATATAATGACGACAGGAGGGTCAATTTGGGGCCCATTCAAACACCTCTTTATGGTGAGTCTGATGCTCACTTCTGCTCTAGGCTGCCTTCATGCAATCCTTCCTCTGAGCAAGCTTTGGTGGGGCATCTGCCCTGTCCAGGGGCAAGAATTCTTTTTCAGGGCCATGAGAAGCTCACCCATGAAGAGCAGGTGTGCCCCAACACCACCCCAGAGGCCCTGTTCGCCACTCCACAGCCTGATTTGAAGATAAGCACAAGCTCCTTGGAAAACCTATGATTTGCCAACAAATAACATAAGAGAAATACACTCCTAAGATCATCTGCAAGAAATAAATAAAAGAATATTTTGAATAAACCTTTATTAGATACAGGGAACAGAGCCACACCAGACACCACCGCACTTGACTACTTCTTTCTACCTTTATTAAGACAGACACTTCATGTGCCCCTCTAGTCAGTGCGCCCATATCATAAGAGGGTTAGGGGTAGATTTTTCCAGGAGAACAATATACACTTGAACCCTATTTGAATAAAAGTAATTCTAAAATGTCATCAAATTTCTTTTCTGCAATAATAAAACTTTTCTGTCAAATCAAAAACCAGAAAAGTAATCCCTCCTTCAGACTCTGACTTTGTTTTCCATTCAGGAAACATATGGTCCCCAGAAACCAACATGCTTCACGCAGGAATCCTCAGCACTGAGTCTTATCCAAATATCCTCACTATCACACTGCCCCCCCCCCCCCAAAAAAAACACTTTGATTTAAAACAAAGCCCAAACGAAAATCATCTGAAAAGTGCACCATGACAGCCCTGGGAGAGGCTGGCTCACCTCTCTCCCCACCAGGGCCAAGGCCAGTTCCAAACTGGCCAGACCCCTCACTGGCCACTAATTCAGACAGGACACCCAGAAAGGGACATGGGCAGAAGTCTGCAGGAACCTCCGAGGAAGGGCCGTGCCACTCCTGGAGAAGACACGGGCCCAAGCAGCTGCATCCTCTTCAGGCTCCTGTTTGGCTGCTGAGGCCAGTGCCCACGAAGAGCCCGCACTGAATGTGCACAGGGAGAGCGGGAACAGCATTTGGGATGGAGGGACTGATCGGTTCCCTGCTGGAGACTAAACCCAGGGTCTTTCCCGTGCTAGGAAGTAATTCTACTGCAGAAGTTGCATTCCCAGACATTTTCCTAGGAATTATTTTGCTTAGTGATAGTATGTCTCTAAATGGCACAGGGTAGCTTTGAACTGGCAATGCTCCTGCCTCAGCCTCCCAAGAAGCTGGGATGACAGGTATGTACCACTGAAACAGGACTGGATACTTAGGGACACGCCTGAATCTCTAAATTGACCAGCTGTGTAGCTGCTATTCAACAGAAAGAACATCTTGGTATGTGAGATAAGAAATGTCTTTATTGTGATTATATGGGCACAAACTCACAAGACATATGTAATTCATATGTTATTCAATATGTAGTACATCTATATTCAAATTTTAAAAGAAAGTTCAAATTCCAATGTTAAAAAATAAATAAAATATATTTCCTTCGCTAGTCAGCTGCAGCTGGAGTCATCCAAATGCTAAAGATCAAAACTCTTTAAATTTCTCTCTCCACTGTCTTTCCTGGGTATGACAGGCCTGACATAGGATGGTCAGTACATCACCGGTGAATTCCCTGACCCATCACAGAGGAGGTCAGAGTCCTGGCTGGCACTGCCTGATACAGCAAAGGTCAAACAGGTCCCACATGGAAAGGCCTAGGGGTAAGGTGTGAGCTATGAGAAAAGCAAGGGAATCCAGGAAGGGGTAGAGTGCCCACAACCTGAACATGGGCTCTATCGCCTCCTCTGCCTGAACTGCAGCTCACAGGCATTGTTCAGCCTTCCCAGAGGGTTCCACTCAGCTCTGTGGTGAGTGTGAAGAAGAGACAGAAGGCAGCATCAGTGCAAGCCCACAGGAGCAGTCTCCCAAGTCTCCCTTTCAGCCCTAGCCATCACAGCCCCAGGATGTGGTCCTCCATGCTCTCCCCTTGCACATGGCTGCTGGAATGGGGCCACAGCACAACCTTCATCAGTTCAGTTGGGTCAATGGCCTGTGGACTTCTGGCCCTTGTGCCCTATCTGTCTCCACCAACCACAATGACCCACACCAGTTTTACCTTACACAGGACACAAACCTCTACTACTTCATGACGACTGAGTTTGGAGCCTTATTTGTTACAACTGCTAGTGTGACAAGAACAACTGCTCCAACAGCCTTACAGGGTTAGTGAAGAGTAACCTAACTGCAGTGATGGAGTATGTTAAAGTGATGAGAGTTCGTAAGCAAGGAAGCTGAGCTTTGGGAAACTGTGTCACCGCAAACACCCAGAAAACGCAGCATGCATCTGGTCTACAGAGCTTGCGTGTTCCGTGTCTGAGCAGAGATCCCTCTGGGACCCACCCTACAGAAGGACAAGGGGATTTTAACTCCAACTTGTTTTCACATCTTAAAAACTGATATTGTCCAAAATATTCCAAAGAGATGAATTCTACGTGAACTAAACAGTATGTATTATTGTGCCATTCCTCACTGGCCCCTAAATGTATTGCTTTGAGCTTTATATTAAGCTTTTTGATAAACTGAATTTGCAAGAATTATCATGCGACTGATATTCACCCCTATGCTACTGAAAACCACATTTCCATATGTTGATCTGCAATGTTGCTCACATCACTTTTCTACGTAAGAAGAACCTTCTTAATGAACCCCTCATGGTATTTCATATGAGCTTTTCACAAGAGCAAGATTAAGCCAACCTACCCTTCTTCCTTCAAGCATTTTTAATAAAAAATATTTTTGAACAAAAAGTAATGCCTGTGCTCCTGAAGAACAAGTTAAAAAATCACTCAGCCAGCCAGGTGTTCTTCTGTGGAAGTCAAAGTTATGGAAAAGCAAGGACAGGAGGTTGCCTGAAATTGGAGTCAGAGGCACCAGGATAAACTGGTCCTCAGTTTACGACAGTTATCAAAGAACTTTTAGCAGCATGTGTGACAAGTTAAAAGCAATGATAAACCAACAGCACACCTGGTGTCTCAGTTACTTTTTCGTTGTTGTGACTCAATATCTCACACCCACAAATTTAGGAAAGGTTTATTTTAGCTCACTGTTTCATATGGTCACAATCCACTCAGGGGCAGCCGGCAGCAATCAGAGTACAGGACACAGAGAGAGGTGGAGGCAGCTTCTCAGGACATCACAAACAGGAAGGCAAACTGAGACCAATTGAGACTAGTCCCCATCCTCCAGGAGGCAGGTGCAGCTTATGTATCCTTTCAGGTCTCCGCCCAGTAATTAGTCCCTCCTGCATCCAGGTGTGGCCACTACACACCGTTAATCCTAACTCACATGCCTTTAGTCTTAACTGCAAGCCACCCCTCCAGACTAGACCCCAATCCACCAACATCACACGGTTCCATAGACAATCCACAACATTAAAATACATGAGACTTTTGGGGGACACTCCAGGTCCTAACCACAACACCTGGTGCCCAGACCATTCTGTATAACGCTTTCTCGCACACGCAAAAGACTTCTTGGGAGACTGGGTGATTCCTGAACTTTGACACATGAGGTGCTGGGGGACATCTCAGATATGAATTTTAAAACTTTCACCAGGTTCTGGAAAGATGAGCCTGGGACTTCTTGTAATACCACAAAGTAATGAATACATTCCAAAGGAAAGAAAAACACCCCATGATAACTGGGTTTATCAAAGAGCAGACACTGAAGTCAACTTAAGGGCTAACACTGGAGTGCTTTGGACAACAACAACATAGTGTTAAAATACAAGTCAAAGGAAAGAAGAACTATCTATGAGTCTACATCAACACAAAACAATAAATGAAGAAAGCTAGACAGGCTGGCACACATCTACCTGTAAATCCAGTACTCTGGGAGGCTGAAGCAGGAGGATTATGAGTTCAAGCCCAGCTTGAAACCCTTAGTAACACCCTGTCTCAAAACTGAAAAATAAGCAAGGGGATGAAGACATAGCTCAACGTGAAGGCCCTGGGTTCAATTTCTACTACCAAGGAAAACAATGTACAGAACAGAGCAGAACAGAATAGAACAAATACACTGGGGAGAACTTCAAATAGTTTACCATCTTAGTAACTTTTTCATCGCCAGGACAGAGTACACAGCATCCACAATCTAAGACGGAAAGGTTTATTTAGCTCACAGCTTCAGAAAGTCTCAGTCAAATCGTGGGTGGCTGGCAATAGTGGAAACTCACGGCAGAGGCTCAGAAGGAGAAAAAGTTGTTGTCCATGAAGAAGAAGCCAAGTGAGCCAGGACGGGTGAGGCTAGCATATCCTTCCAGGTCATATGCCAGTGACTGGCCCCTTCTGGGTCAAGCCCCAGTGTTCTGCCACTCCAACCAGGCCCCATCTCTTAATTGCACATGGTTCTGTAGGTACCATAACACAACAACCAAACACATGGGGTCTGGGGGAGCTATTCTAGATCCGAACCATAACACTCATATAGACCCCATCCCCTAAGTGTCAGCTCACACGGAGTTCCCTCCAAGAATACAGTACAAAAGATGACAAAAATTCTTACTCAGGTACCTGAAGAGCACTGTTCTGGCCAGCAGTGGGGCTCACACATGCAGTGGTGGCAGGATACACCTTGATGTGGTGCAAATCCGACGTCAGCTCTGGGTCTCTTCCCTCAATTCCTCAGCCCAGTCTAATCCTGGGAAGAAAAAGCACATAACTCCCAATTAGGGAAATCCTATGGGATATCTGGCTAATACCCCTCAGAACTGTCAAGATGGTCAAAGTCAAGAAAAAGATCTGAGCAACTGTCACCACCAAAAGAAGTAGAAGGACATATGACAACTTAATGTGAGGCAGGGGTCCCAGCACAGGAGGACAGAGAGAGAAGCCCAGGGACCTGAAGTGAGGTATGGGTTTGGTAAATAACAATACAGCAAGATTGCTCCATTGATTATAGCAAGTGAGCCCACAAACCTAAGATGTTAATAACAAATGGTGCAAGTTAGAAGGAGCTCTGTACTTTCTGCATATTTTCCATAACCTAAAACTGGTCTAATATTAGGTAGTTTTAAAAAATCACCATCCACCCAATCATCTAGGGATAATTAGAAACATTTTAATGCAGCTTATTTTTGTCTTAGGTGTACAATTTTGTTCTCTGACACGGTTTCATGCTGTATTTTTGATTAACATTTAGTAAATGTGTCTCTATGCATCATAATTCTACAGTATAGTTTGTGTTTTTGTTGTAGTTCCCCTTAGAAAGTTATGACATACTATTTTTCCACATTATTCACTGCTCTTCGCTAATCTACTGAATTTACTGGAGAACAGAATGACAGAAATGGAGTAATAAAACATGAGATAATTCTGACATACATACATACCTATTGGGAAAAGCAAGCATAGGCCTAGCCAACACTATCCCTACAAGGGTAAGGATAAATTCAGAATGTTTAAAGGTAAACTCACCTTCACTACTAAGTCTGAGCGAGGCCTGCATGTCCACAATGCTGTAGGGCTAAGTGTCCTGGTTTATAAAACAGACTAGGTAATTATTTGACAATGTCCATCCGTAAAATCCCTTATTGCCTTCCTGTCGGCAGACCGTTTTGCGAATTTCATGAACAGCGTGTGATCAGGGTTGTAACACGGTACAGATGCTGTGGAAGTCTGAGGGACAGAGGCACCACCCTTCCGTCGCATAGCCAGATCTGTGGGTCCTGTGGTGCCAAGGGAACATATAGCATCAAATGGCTTCAATCTGGCAGAATGTGACGTGGCACGAAATCTAAAGGAGAAGAAAGGTCCACGAAGAGGCGGTCCTCAGCTGGAGAGACTGGCAGGCTGACCCGGAAGGGGCTTCCCAGGCAAAGGGTGAGCTGAGATGTGGCCAACACCCTAGCCCTTGCCACACGGACAGATGATGCTTGCACACTCAGAAGCAGTCAAGGGTGCAGATATAGATGATCTCTCCTGTGGATTTTCTGGGCCTTCTGCTGCCTCCCTGGTGTGTGCAGAGATGGGCGCCTAGCGAGGCCTCTGATGAAACCAGGCCCGTTAGCTATCACTGAGAAACTCCACAGAAAACGCTCTCTCCACGCTCAATATTTAGGCGTCCAGGCCGAGAAGATCAACTGCGAAAAACCGGTCTCCAGGTCACCTTTCAACTGCCGAACTTTCCTCAAGTCGTCTTTGTGTTTTCTCCACAACGCGTGCACTTCTGGATGCCCCAACAGGCAATAAATAAATAAACAAAAATAAAAAAGGTAAGTAAGTAAGGTGGCTTCCGAGCCGCAACAGACTTTTTGGTGAGGGCCTCCCCGCACACTCAGGAGAGGGGAAGGACCCTACCTTTCCTCCGGAGGAGGCTTCGGCGTCACCGGTGCTGGTCTTCAAAAAAGAGCCTGTGGCGTGTGACCCAGCGTTTGTTTCTGTACGTTCACCTGCGCGACCCAACCAGGCTCACGCACAAGGCCGAAAGGAGCCTGGCTCAGAAAGGGAGGCGGAAGCAGGAGTGCGAACTTCCGTTCCTTTCACCCCAGCATACAGGAAGTAGCTGTACCATTTCCGGAAAGACTACGCATCATCTGTGGATATCCACGCACACGTCCTCCGAGGAACAGGTCGCTCCCCTGGGTCCGCCCCTCCCCCCCAGCTCCCAGAGCGCACGGGCAGCTGGTTCCCCGAGGTCCTTCGGTCTCCACGTCCACCGTCCCGCCGAGGGCGCGCGCAGGCGCACATGTACACACGCGCGCAGGCACGCGCGCACCCAGAGGCACAAGCGCCCCCCTCCCCTCTCGGTGCCAGTGGATAAGCGGGAACGCTCCTCCCTAAGATCTGCACGTCCAGCGGCCCCCTCCTCGAGGAGGGCGCGCGCGCGCGCACGGGCACACGCGACCCCAGGCGGAGGGCGCTCCCTCGCGTCCGCGCCGTCTCCCGGATCCCCAGCGCCCGCGGATGGCCGGGTGCTCCCCGCCGTGGGGGACGCGCGAAGGCGCGGCCAGGAGCTCCCTCGCGTGTTCGGCGTCCGGTTAAAAATGCAGCATCATCTTCTCGGCTCCTTGTCGCCTGCGAAAGGCGGGATTCGAGGGCGCCGGGAGCCCGGAACGAGAGGGGGAGCCCGGCGCCGCGGCCCCGCGCGCGCCCTGCCCTCCGGCTCCCGCGGCCCCGCGCCCCCGCGGAGAGCCCGGCCCCGAGACAAAGCCCCGGAAAGACCCAGGCGCGGCTAAGGGAGCAGCGAGGCCGCCGCCGCGCCCCGCCCCCGCGCCCGGGGCGGCGGGTCCCCGCGGGTCCGATCGGATCCCGAGCCCGCCCGGCGCAGACTGCAGAGGCCACATGGCGCGCTGAGCGGCCTGCGGTGAGCGCGGGGGGCGGGCGGCGGGAGGCGGCGGGCTGCGGCCGCCGCAGCGCGCGGGGAGGTGGGGCGGGCGGCGGCGTGGCCGCGGGGCCCGCGCTCACGCGTGTCACATGTGCGTTTCCAGGCGGCCGGAGCGGAGCCGGAGGAGGCGGCGATGCTGCGGCAGGCGCTCCGCAGAGCGCTCCGGGCGGGCTGCCGCAGGCTGGGCTTGTGCGTGAGCCGGCACCCCGTCCTCTTCCTCACCGTGCCCGCCGTGCTGTCCATCTCCTGCGGCCTCAGCGCGCTGCGCCGCTTCCAGCCCGACGGCGACCTGGAGCGCCTGGTCGCGCCCAGCCACAGCCTGGCCAAGATCGAGCGCAGCCTGGCCGGCAGCCTCTTCCCGGCGGACCAGTCCAAAAGCCAGCTGTACTCGGACTTGCACACCCCGGGGCGCTACGGCAGGCTCATCCTCCTGTCGGCGCCCGGAGACAATGTTTTGCTCCAGGCCGAGGGCGTCCTGCAGACCCACCGAGCGGTGCTGGAAATGAAGGTGAACCACAGGGGCTATAATTATACTTTTTCCCATCTGTGTGTGTTGCGAAATCAGGATAAGAAATGCGTGCTGGATGATATTATTTCAGTGCTAGAGGATCTCAGGCAGGCTGCCGTCTCCAGTAAGACCACAGCCAGGGTGCAAGTGAGGTATCCCAGCACTAAACTGAAGGTACGCGCCACCTGCATGCTCCTGCCGGCTACACAGGCAGCACTTCATTTCTTGCCCTAAACAAGCAAAGAAAATGCAGAGGTCTCACCCTTCGGGCTCGGAAGCACACGCTTCTTTTATTCGGGGACGGGGAGGGGGTAGCCGAGTGAAGAAAACAGGCAATGAACGGCACGACTAGATTAATGAATCCAAAGCCAAATCGAACAAATGCCAAAAAAAAAAAAAAATTGGGGGAAAAAAAGAAAAAGAAAAAAAGTTTCTGAGACCCTGCAGTTACATCTTTGTTCAGGGTTAATAAATCAGTGAATGAAGGGGGAGGGGGAACCCTAACGATCCGGGATTTCTCTCCATTACGGGCTCCATGAGTTTCTTATTACTGATTCCACATCCACCTGGTTCCATATCCACCTCGTGCAGCTCCCGCCTGGCTTGGTCTTGACATGCAGGGAGTTTGTGCTGGTGCCCCGTGAGTGTGTGTGACAGCCCTGGGTTAGGAGTGCAGCAGGGGTTTCAGGAATCGTGTGTGTGCGTGTCTGTGTGTCTGTGTCTGTCTGTCTGCATAGCAAAAGCGTCAAGGGAATCTCTGTGTGTGGTTGAGACGGTTGTGCACCACATGGACACACAGGTTTATTAAGTGCTTTCCCCTAAAAATTCCAACCAAAGCAAGAGGATTGTAACAGCCCAATAGCACAAGGAAAGAAAAAATCCACACCCGGCAAAAATGGTGAGGCATGGTTGTCTCAGCATTGTTTCTGTTGCTGTTTGTACTCTGTCCAGTGTCTGTCCCTCAAGTGGATTTTCTGAACTGATTATACACTGTCAGGTTGGAGCCACCACAGGCAGTAAGGTTTGCGTCTCCAGGTGACTGAAGTTTCAGGGACAAATGTGACTTTCAGAGAATCACTGCACCATTTGGGAGCTTGGCCTTGTGCAAGCTCAGAAGCTCACAGCCAAGAGTTGCCGTGGCAGGTGTTTCCCAGGGAGGAGGGAGCGCTCACTGTTCCAAGGTGCACAGGGATGGGTGTCTTCCGTGGAGACAGTGGACTAGGAGGGACCCCAGCTCTAGTAAGTGAAGATCCCAATAGAGTTCTTATTCAACATCTGCATTAGATAACTTTCTCAGGATTTGTGAGAGAAAAATACTTGTTTTTTCTGAATAAAGGGAGATATAGTGCACTCAGGACCTTTCACTGGCCTCCTTTAATGTGGTGTCCTTGTTTGCCAGACACTGGCAGAGGTCTTGGCTTAGTGAGGCTGAGCAGCCCCTGGAGATTTTGTCAAGACGGACAGATGATGCATCAGCTCTACACAGAAGTGCGGGGCTGGCCTGCTCCGGGCATATCCACAGGCGTGTGATGGATGTATGTAGTTGGGCACTTCCTTGGCCATGACCAACCCTGCTTGTTGCAGAACACACGCCGTGGAGAGGGAACTGCTCAAGTCTCAGGTCTTTGCACTGAGTTTCTGCGCAGGCCACTGATCTGGGGGAAAGTTAGACTGAAGACCGGGCTGTATTTAAACTTCTAGCTGTCCTCCCGTGGAGTCAAGCAAGCACATCTCATTGGTCGAGTCTCCATAGCCTTTTTTCTGCTAGTGAGAGAACTTTGTTCAGTCCACTGCTGCTGACACTGTGCTTACCTGGAACGAGCCTTTTAACGTTGCCACACAGTTCCCGAAGGTAGTCATTTCATTCATTCATCGTGACTGGGCTTATATGACGTCCCGTGTGCTCTTCTAGGCATAGATCAGACGTGAGGTCAAGGAAAGCGAGATTCTGACTTTAATGGGGTTTATAAGTAGCTAGGGTCAGCATGCCCACAGGGACCCTGTGTTCTCTGTGCACCTCAGACCGTCGCCACACTGGGCCTGTAACAGGTGCCCCTCTGTGCCTTCTGACTGGTTGGCTGGTTTAGAGACACCTTGACCAGAGGCTGTGCATGACCATGAGGAGCAGGGTGACTGATTGCAGAAGGTGTGCACGTAGGCTTCTTGTGCTGGTGTTGATCCAGCTGCATTGGTTTGGCTCTGTCTACACAGTGGGGCTCCGTGGGGGTGTGTTCAACCCTGGAGATCTGAGAACAGCGGGCCTCCTGTGTCTGGCCTCCCAGACACAACTTCACACCAGCGCACACGGCGTAAGATGTAATTTAATAAGCGCCTGGGATGCCTAGAATTCTGTCAGAGGCTTCCAAGGGCTCCCTGGGTCAGAGCTCCCTGGCGCAGAGCCAAGTGACATGGCCTTTTGTCTAATTTTTTTGGAGGCATTTTAATTCATGGGTGACAGTGGCTCTCAAAGTATCTCACGCTAGCTGCGGGCACGCGGGATGTGAGGGTAGATGGTGTGTGTTGTTCCAGGTCATCCTGATTTCCTCTGCCGTGCATTGGTCTCCATTCTTCCCTATCCTGAAGAGTCTTCCTCGCTCTGTGTTAGCACCCTGGAATTCTTTCTGTGGGCAGGACTGGTGAGCTGAGGGAAACCGCAGAGTTAACAGCAGTGGCCAGGTGGTGTGGGAAGGATTTGGCCATCACCCTGTGGTAGAAGTGGGATCAGTGCCGGGGAATGACCTGGGGGAGGCAAGAGCCAGCCGGCAGGGAGAAGTGACCACAGTCTGAGCTATGGTCGTCAGAGGTCATCTTCCACGTGGTGTTCACACCACCACGCTGTCCTCAGGGCACAGGGTTCGGACGTCTGATCAACATGATTACTGTGCCAGGGCGATCCTGACAAGCCAAGGCACAGAGAGCTGCCTTTGCGGGAGCTTAGATAAATCTGGTACCAAAAAAGCAGCAGTCAGCTTAGACTACTACAGAAAGAACGGATCTTATGCAAGTTGTCCAACGCAGTGCAGAAAAGGTGACAAGATCCGGAGGTGGAGATCCTGATCTCCATACAACACGGGTCACGTCTTATATTACTTTTGTATAACTGTTTCCCCACCCCAGCCTGGGCCAGGTCCACCCAGACACCCGTTGATGAATTGCTGATTCTGCAATATCACAGAATGACCATCACTTTTTGGACCTGTGAGGCATACTTTTATTCTAAAGATACGCTCTACATGCCAGATTTTTGTGCTTTCTGACCACAGCAATTTGGGCACTATTTTTTTGGCTTTAAGAAAATATTCTATATCAGCTGTGTATTTCACATAAAGTGATGCCATACGACCAGACTATTTTTACTTAAAATACCTAACATATTGTTGAAATTAGTGTCTTGATTAAAGTGAGACCGACAGAAACTGTTCCAGATTCCAAGACACATTTTTATTATCAGCCAAGGAGCAGAGGCAGCTGGGATGGCATTTTCCCACTTCCGAGGCAGGCCCTGACCCTCTCACTTTTCTGTGGCTCGGTCTGTGAAAGTTACAGTTCTTATATAGTTCTCAGTAATAGAAGACATAGGTAAAGATAAGGCAGACAGAGGCTGTCCTTGGAGATGAGCTTGATTGCAAGTGTCCATCCCAGCGCTCTGGAGAACAGGAGGAGGGAATGCAGTAGGTTTGATTTCCCTGAGGTCTGTCCTTCCCATTAAGGCCCACCGATGACTATCCCTCCCAGCAGATGTTGAGGGGGAGCCATAATGTGACTGTGTGCCTGAACTTGAGAACCAGAGCGCAGAGAGGCTCTTCTGTTCTTACTGGGAGTTGGGTGTTCCTGTGGGCACATGTGGGTGCCTCCTTGTGTTTGGAAGACAATGGGCTCACATTAATTACTGTTCGCATGTCATTAGAAGGGCAGCTTTCAACACCACAAAATGCTAAGACCAGTGTTGTTTTTAGATTTCTGAGAAAAGTTATTCTAAAGACATCTCTCCTTAATTCATTATAAGACCCCTCACAATACGCCTGGCAGTTCTTTTCTTACATTTAATTTCAGCTTACCTTTTGGCTCTGGCTCCTGAGACAGGGAGGCACTATGACCTGACTGACTGCTTGTTTTGCTGCCTCCGTAGTTACCAGTGTTTCAGGCGTGGACTGTCCTTCAGGTTTTATACGTTGGTGAGTTGAAGGGAGCATTTTTATTTCCACTTGGTAGTGAAGACGAAGGAGGTTTCATGACATCAATAAGGTCCCTGGCAGCATACATTGGAGCTGCTGCCTTAAATAACAATTTGCTGTAACTGGTGTTTTATTCGTAATCTTTTCCAGCTTAAAAATTATTACATAGGCAACCTCTATGTAATACTTTCCAAAATATTGCTCGTAGAGTGTATTTTACTGTTTTTTTTTTTAACATTTTTTGTAAATAAATGAATTACACATTCTGTAACACTAGAACCATGGGGTTTGGGGAATTTGGCATCTGTGTCTACCGCTTTTTCAGAGGTTCACTCCTTTCATATCTAACCTTCGCCTCTCTTTTTATCCTGCCCTTCTTGTTTGGGCCTTTATATGTTGTTGTTAGCATTTTAACCCATTGGCCATTTTGCCTGACCGGCCCACGGTGTTCTCCATTCCACTCTAGAGTTGTTTGGCAAACACAGGCCATTTTCAGGTATCTCTAGATATTTATACACATGATCAATAAAGACATTTTTAAAGAAGAAGCTTCTGAGTATCTCGATTGGTCCAGGACACATCTAGACTGGACAGCAGGTCAGCTTCCTCCCTGACTCCGCCAGCCCACAAACAGATGCCTAGAAGGGACCCCCTGCTGTGGACAGAGCAGTGCTGTCACTTAACTCAAAAGCATGCCAGTGGTGTTGGAAGCCACAATGTTCCATTTATTTTTGTTTTCTAAGACCGTCTTGATCAAGCTGCTGTATGTAGACTTGCAGAGTCAACACCACCTGGTGCGTTGCTGGAAATACAATCTCCCCAGCCTCCCTCAGACCCCATGACCAGAATCAAGTCCGTACTGAGCCCTCCTCGTGGTTCCCACAGTGTCTGCAGAGCTCAGATCTCAGGTTCTAGCTTTACCTCTGTCGCCATCGCTTAGCACTTGTGTCATTTCCGAGCCAGCGTCCCATGAGGGAACAGGGCCCAGGGTCTTCTTGGTGTTAAGATGTGTGTCAGAAACACTGGTTGAGTGTCTGACAGGTCGGCGATGAGTGACCCTCATAAAAAACCCTTGTGCCGTGGGACCTCTCACCTGGCTAAGCTTAAAGCTGATCAATTACTGTTGAGCCATATTTTCTGAAAACTTTGAAATTAATCTTCTCTTTAAGAAACAAAAAAGCCAGCAGCTTTCGTCTTGGGCTCCTTTGCAGAGACTCAGTCAGCCCTAGTTGTGTTAATATTATCTGCGAGCACAAGGCTCAGGACTCGTGCACAGGAGCCAGAACACGGGGGAAACATAACACAAAATTACAGCGGCATGTGCCTTTAACATGGCATTGTAATCTCTTCTCTTTTCAGACAGAATTGTGGTAGCAGGGCGGAAATCAAGACTCATTCTTTGTCGTTCTGGCAAACTCCGGGCCTCTGAAAAGGGTATGATGATCCCCACCCTGAGGTGAATGGGCTCGTTGGTTCCAGGGTTTGTGTGGGAGCATGATCTCCTTTCTGGGGCTGCTCCTGCTGTGGAGAGGCCTCCACTGAGGCCCCTCAGTTTACTCCTCGTCTCCTAAGCTGCAGGCAGCATGTACCACGGGTCCACCCCATTGTGGATGAAAATATTTGAGGAAAATAATGTGTCTGTACTGAATTCTTATCAGTATTTCCTAAAAACGGTTTACGTGGCATGTGTTCATCATCGTATGTAGAAGCGATGCGGTGGTGATGAAGGGTACTAGATGCACACAGGTTCTTTGTGAGCGCCTCGCCATTTTGCGTAAGAGATGTCCCAGTCGGTGGATGTTGGTATTGGTGGGAAGCCCTGGAAATAGACCTCCACAGATCCAGAGGGAAGCTGTGTGAGCTCCAGTCCTGGAAATCCAGAACATGTCAGAGGGTTCTTGTGGCTGCTGGAGATTCTAGAAGCAGACTGCACAGCTCATGGAAGGGGCGGCTTTGATTGGGGTATTGAGGGCTCAGCCCTAGTTCACTGTGAATCACTTGAAAAATGAAAACGCTCTGTTCTGATGGCTCATGTAGGCCAGGCAAGTGTGGGTGAGACATGCCACGAGGGTGAGGACGGGTGGGCAAGACGCTAGGGCTCCCCACATGTATTCCTGCAGGGACCCATTAGGTCAGCGTCAGGATTGGCTACTCCAGGTTCGGTGACCAAGAAGACCCAGAGAGTCCTTGCCCTACATAGAGTTCGGGTCTCATTTTGAGGAAAGACGTAAAAAAGACATGTAAATTCATCATTACAAATTACTGTGGATGAAAAATAAGGCAACAGTAGGATGCCAGGCCTCGCGGTACCTGCTGGAGGTGTGCCCTCTTCCACTGGCACCCGGGGACCCATTTTTGGGTGCTCTGTCTTCACGAAGCGTAGGAGACATTGACAGAGTGTTACAGTACTGCTGCGGGGTCCCCTCTCCTGAGACCCTGCTGTCATCATCCAAGAGCAGCTGGGCGCAGTAACCCTGATGACCTCTTTTACTGACCGATGGTGGTAGATCACGGCAGCTTTTCCTCTTAGCGCCGCCTTTCCTCTTTCGCTGTATACGAGGGGCACCATGTCCGCCTGCCTGTTTCATGTATGTCTAAATTTTCTAATTGCAACTTTGCACAGAACCCAGCCTGACAATCTGCCCAGGTGCATCATCCTGGTGGTTATGTTTCCGCCCTTCCCCTGCCTGGAGAAGGAAAGACAAGCCCTACCGTACGGCCACCGAGGGCTTGCCTTGGCGACGGCTTCCCTTGTGGTTTTGGGTCCAACCAGTTCATGTGCATCAGAAGATTGGAGGATGCGCGTCCTACCCTGGCCTGTTTCCACTGGGGTGTCCGTCCGGATCTTTCAGACTTGAAATTCACCACATTTCCCCTGAGCACAGAGGACAGGGACCCCACCGTGGTGCGCCCTCAGTTCTCACAGGGCCCCGCCGCTCCTCCTGGGAAAAGCCCAGCAGATCTTCCTTTCCCAGGGGACCAAGATGAACTAGTTCTCTAACCCCTTTCTGAGCCGACACTGGCCTCTCCAAGGGAATGGCACAGAAATCTGGACCCAGCATCGCAGTGCTCCTCGGCACTCCATCTTTACCCTGGAGGCAGTTTCGCAGGAGCTGGATCCTCTCTGGGCTGCCATGCATTAGGCAGTCTTTACTCACTAATTGTATCTTCACGGAGTGACTCTTTCCAAAGCTGGTCAAGTTTACGTTTTCAGAGTTTACTTATCTGAAAAGGTTATTGGTACAGTGAAGTTTTGTTTTCCAGCTGGAAAAAAACCTCTTGGTAGTTGCTAGCTGTTTTGATAGGAGAGCCTCACTCCAGCGGGCCCTGGCCTCACTGGCTGGCTGGCTGGCTGGACGGTGTTCCAGTGCCTAAGCCACCTGCCCATGCAGGCGTAGTAAGGTGGGCCCTGTTTCTCCACCAGTTAGGGAGGGAGGGGTGATTGTTGACGGAGCCCCTCTTTTAAATTTGTAAGGTTACGATGAAGAGAGCCATAAACAGGAAACAACAAATCCATGTTTGGACCCAGACTTCCATGTTATTTGTGTGACTTTGGGCATGTTACTTAACATTTTCATCCCTCATCTCTTGCATAAAAAAATCATTTTGTTGATGCCAACATGGCAGGTTTTCAAAACTTCTAGCACTTGGTAGTTTCATAACAAATTGCAGCTTTTTAAAATTAGTATGAACTCAAAATTATGACAGTACCGCAGAAAGATTAGGAAAGAAAAAGAAATCTCTCCCAGCCCCACTCCCTAACTGTAGATCCACAAAATGATACCATGTAGTTTCATGGTTTCCTAAACGTGTTTTTACTGATTTTACTGGTTCCTCAAGAGTTCAGCAAGCAGCTGTGACATGGTCTACGTAACGACTCACCTGTCGTGTCTTTAGAATACTTCTGAAGACTGCTGAGAGCGTTATTTGGGGCTGCCTTTCAGAATCCTTAACAGGCTTAGGGAAGAGAGCAAAACCCTTGGTCTCGCCCATAGAAACTGTAGGAAAAGAACATTTTTCTTATTAGATTTAGAACGTTTGTGAAAGTAGAATACAGATGTAGGTCAGCAAGTTCCAGGGAAGCAAGTGTCCCAAGACATCCTTGAGATAGAAATTAGGAAGACCTGAGTTATTTATAAACAGACTCTGACATGCTATAAATCGCTTTTTTAAGAACCACATTCAAGAGAATGCTTCTAAGAGTACCTGTGGCGTATTGTATGAGAAAAGTAATATTTATCGCTTTTCACTGGGGATAGCTCCATGATTCTCCAAACTCTTCAGAAACTTTCCAACCAATCTCGTGATGTTCAGGGCCTCTCTTCAGAACAATTGGATCAGGATCTTGGGGTGGGGACCTGAGCACTGATGTTTGCAAGATCCTTGAGTGATTTCAGTGAAGAACCAGACTGATACACTGGAGGACCGTAACTCTGCAGAAGAGCTCCCTGTGTCTTTTGCAGACAAGGGGAGAGAGTGAAGAAAAGCTGCCAGGGTGTCGAAACTCAGCTTCGTGCCTCGTTCAGAGCATGTGTCCCAACCCCAGGGAGCAGAGTTCCTCCATTAAGCTGTCCCCAGCAGGGCTCAGAGCAGAGGACACAGCACGTCGTCCTCTGGATTCCCCTCTTCTGTGGTTGACTGCCAGAAATAGGATGTCTTTTATCAGTTGTTCTGCTCTACCTGTGTCTTGCTCTGTGCATCATGGGAAGGTGCACTCCTTGACACCTTCAGAGACACCTTACTTAATTAACACATTTCTGCCAGGAAACTAATTTAAAAATACCCGTGGACATCTGATAAACCTTGGGGATAGAGCCACATATATTCGACCTCAAGAAAGTGCAACACTAGGACTTAAAATAAACTTTCAGTCTTTACTGAATTGTTATTAGTTCCTGATTTCCATTCAGTAAACTACTTGAGCTAGCCGCTTTGAAGCCAACTCATTAATGCTGCCCTCTGATAGCTTACACTTTTGATAAGCACATAGGTGGAGGAAAGAAATAGAATTAGCTCTGTGACGGCATGATATCAAAGAATTTTAACGTAGTCTCGGCTGAAGCAAAACTTACTTGAAGGTCTCCACTGAAATGATACATACGCCTCTCGACTCTTCTCCTGTGAAAATAACAATTGAATTCTTTTCTAGACGTGTCTTCTGGTTTAGCAAGCCTGAAATCTCTAACTCACTCATAAATAGATAGATCCTGTCTCCCCAGATCAGTGTGTCAAGTCAGCCCATATTAAAACAGTATTAACAATGTCTAACTAAAGGAAAAGGATGTTCATTAAAACGCAGTGAATATTTAAAGTAGTTCCAGCTACATAGGAGCCATAACAATTCAGGTGCCTGTCTTGGGTCGCCGGGAAGCTTTTTCCGTTAGCTTCCCAGTCGGCTCACAAATCATACGCTGTTCTTACCATTTTTAAATGGCAATTGTAAATCACCCAATCCACAGGGGAAAGGGTGCTTTCCAGTCAGAGTGGACGCGTGGGCATGGGGTGCACACCACTGGCTCCTGGCAGCCGGAAATCACAGGTTACAGGATGGAAGCTAAATTTTTGGTATCCCACCACCACGTTGCTGGTAAAAATCTTTGGCATAAAGGTAAAACCACTTTGTAGAATTGGGTCTCTATCCACTTTATATTTGCAGAGCCATAGAAAAAATTAATTCCTTCTCTATTAACTCTTCCAAAGGATGCTAAGTTATCG
Source organism: Ctenodactylus gundi (assembly GCA_004027205.1). Classification (NCBI taxonomy): domain Eukaryota; kingdom Metazoa; phylum Chordata; class Mammalia; order Rodentia; family Ctenodactylidae; genus Ctenodactylus; species Ctenodactylus gundi. Next base: position 160,703 of record PVKB01003055.1, on the reverse strand, counting down.
TGACTGTCTTAGAGGAGTTTCATATACCTATGAGATACTCTGTGCACACGCTTTCACAGGACTTCATAGAAAGAGAGCTTGGAAGGCTAGCTAATCACCACTCTTCAGGAAGCCTTGTTGTGTATAAAATCCCTCAGTGTCTAACGCATTATTTGCATTTTAAAAGAATATTATGCTCATATCTTTTTCTAATAGAAATAAATAAGGACAGCTCTGATCATATCTAGCTTTTTGAGCCCTCCTTTACTTGTGGCCTTAAAAATGATAATTGTAATATTTCCTTAGCCTTTTTTTCTCTGGGTAAAAAGTCGTATACTTAGACCTCCTTCTTGACTTTTTACCCTTCTTGCTTTTAGCACCTGAAGTGTAGAGATTGAAGTTCAGGGTATGGATGTGTCTTGTCAGTGTTAATGATGTGTTATTTAAAAGCATGCCCGAGTTCTCCCACCTGGCTTCCTGGTCCTCATCTTTGCCTTAGCTCCAGGAAGGCTTTTCTCGACAGCACTTTCTTCCATGACTACAGTTGCTTCAGGCTCAGTGTAAGGCACTGGAGGTGCAGGTTGCAGACGTAGTCACAGATTCTTTTTCAGAAATCTACCAGCTATTAAGAAAGGAAAACAAGTAATCAGGAAGTTGTCACCTTAGCTTGGAAACTTGAGTCTTAGAGATTATCCAGAATGTTCCAGAACTCTGAATAGTCCATAGTTGGTGCTCTGTCACAGCCAGCTTCCTCAAGAGCTATGTTACAGAATAATTTCTAAAATGCAGTATTGATGGGGGGGGGGAGCACTTTCAGAGATGCTTATTTTACTTGGTAATAAATATTTTCCTTTCAGAACGTGGTTATTAAGATTGAGGTCAGTGGAAAGCTGCTGTCTGTAAGAAGGAAAATATTTTGCTATGATCAGTTACTCTGAAGGTTATGAAGTCAGCATAAAATCCCAATAATGCTATAGACTTAAAAAATGTGTACGAAGCAGGAAAATTTTATGGGTATGGACCAAGAAATACCAAGATGAAAAAAAAAAAAAACTTGAGGGATATTACTCACCCCCAGGACCTGGCTAGAAGATTGCTGGATAGTGGAACTTTCCATGTCCCTAAAAGCATCCACCCACAGATCTTTCCCCCAGGATGTGTGGGAACTGTGGAAATGATTGTGGAGTTACCTGACCGGCAAACACGAAGTGCGTGCACGTGAATAGAGTAGCTTTTAAGACCAAGAAGCATCCACAAAGAAGACTGACGTCTCCACAGCTGGCATGTTGAGTATGGTGATTAGGGAGAAAACGGAAGAGCTAATTTCTACTTCTGTTTTGAGTAATATCTGGTTTCATAAATGTCTCTGACTTGGTGCCCACGTAAGTGGTGAGTCAGCCTTTTTCTTTTCATTAAACAAGTCATTTTTATGTCTTTGACATCTTTGTGGAGCAAGGTGGGTGAAAGTGGTCAACCAAAAGTATCTCATGTTGTCCTCATCAGGAGGTCGGTTGCTATACGTTGCTCAGAATTAAGGTTTACCTACAAAGTGTAAGACTCCAGGCCGCTTTGCTAGGGAACGCACAGCGGAAACAGGTATCTTCGCAGGGGTTCTTCGCCCCGGCGCACCTTGGCACAGCACCGAGTCACTGCCCTGGATTCAGTCATCATGGACAGAAAGCCTGGATGATGTCACCTTAATGTCCTGGCACTATACTTGTTTTATTTTACATATCTCATTAACTACCTCAGTTTTCTGTTTTGCTGTTGTACTTACTGAGTCCTTTAATGTAGTTCAGGCACTACTGCAGGTTGGGAAGGTTGTTTCCAGAGGCATCCTGAGGGCGGGGATAGATGGAGACAGAGCAGTCCCGCCAGGCAGGTGCAGCTCCATGTGCTCACAGAGACCCAGTGCCTGTGCCACTTGCAGCAGGAGCTCATTTGGGTGTCACTAATGACAACCAGTGAGAAGACCGCTCTCTGTCACCCTCCTTTTAGCATCAGGGAAACTGAAGCATAGGCACTTAAGTCACTGTCAGAGTCCATGGAGACTGGACAGAGCCTGGGCTCTTGGCGCAGCAACCATGATGCTCATACTAACCCGTGGACCAGCCATGGAGAGCTCTTGGTTCCCAGTTCTGTTGCATGTAGCATTTCCAAAGTTATTCCTAGTGGTGTTGAAACTCAAGATTAAAAGTGTAAAAAGATTCACCACGTCATCAAATTCATCATCTCTGGAACCAGTAAAAGCATACTCCCTGTAGCATTTTTTTCCAGAAGCAATTTAGTCAGTTTTATTAAGTTCAATTTATGTGCCCCTCACTTAATTGATCGAACTTCTGCCATCTTTCTTGGAGTCCTCCTCCAAAACCCTAATAAACCTGGCTAACAACATGACACTTCTCTATTATAAAACTATTTATCTTTATTAAGATGTTCTATGCTTTTTTATTAACAATATAGAGTGACCTTAAACAGTTCTTCTTATTCTGATAAGTCATGCTGATAACCTCATTTTAGTGGAGGCCAGAGGCAGAGGTGCCCACCCCGGCTTTGGAGGGTAGGATCCAGTGTAAACAGGGACATGTTTGATGTAGTCTCACAATTTTGTCTTTTTCCACTGCAAGGTTAGATGAGGGAAACCGGCAGCTGAAGTCCTTCTGATTTTATTAAACTGCCATTACTCTGAGGGCACCTAGAATATCTGAAGATCTGGGGATTGCCCCAATTGTTCAAAATAATACTGGGTTGTGTGTTTCCAAAGCTGTGTGAAGTAATAACTAACATGTCTACACGGCTCAGTGGACACCTCATGTGTATACCGTGAGCTGAGGAGGCAGATGTCACCACGCTGTCTGCTATTCAGACTAGAGTTGAGATGGACGATGGATCAACTTTATCATCCCCTAAGGCTTTTAGGATGACATTGAGACCGAGCTAGTTCCAAAAACAAAGGTTGGAACGAATCCAGATGGAGAAGTGCAAGGGGAGCGCGCTGAACCAGAGAAGAACCAGACTTCAGGACCTCTCAGCTCAAATAACTTTTAATACTAGTCTGATTCCTAGATGCTAGCGTGCTGGGGTCATAAGAAGCCCTCTAGACGGACTGGGTTATGGGGCCAGGTCTGCCAGGATTCTGGTGAACACAAGACTGTCAGTTCCCTAGGGCAAGGTTTGTGTTCAGGGCCAGGTCATTCTTGGTTGTGGGGCTGCCCTCTGATCGTGGGGTGGTTAGCATCCTGGTATCCCTCTGCCCACTAGATGCCAGTGGCATGGCCCTCCTTACCTCTGCTGTGAAAAGTAAAACCCAGTGTCTTGGGGTGTGGAGCAACCCCAGCTGGGAGCCACAGGTCCACCCTGTGCATGTGACAGGCTCTGGTTGTGAAGATACCCGTCCTCTAAGAGGCCGTGGGGAGCGTTGTCTCTGAACTGCAGTCGCCCTGGCTGCACGTCGTCCAGTTACTGTTTTCAGCAGCCTCAAAGCAGGCCATGGCCCCTACATTGGGATCTGGGTCCCCTAAGCTGGATAGCAGGTGTGTGGAATTTCTAGGGCACCCTGTGAAAGCCATGAGAAGTGCCCACTTATGTTCCCTCTTACCAGATGGAGCTTTGTTCACTTGTCCAAATTGTCTTCTGTAGGTGAGGAACCGGTTTCCATTGTAAATGCCCTCGGTAAGGAGAACTCTGCGTCAGGGGAGGGCGCAGCTGGTGCTTCCTGGATGTTAAATAATTCATCTTCCTTATTTCAGAGAGTCAGAAACAGCAGCTGAAATGCTAAATCCTCAAGGTAATATTGCAGAGCCCAGGCACCGGCCCCAAGGAGGTGGAGGCGTATTAAATCACAGGCTGTCCTCCCAACTCCAGGAGAAGCCATGAAAAAAAAATACTATTTGCTGACTTGATTTTTCCCCCATTATGGTGACATGGGGAAGACAGGTCACCCCAGAGAACTGCATGAAACTCGGCTAAGGAAAATCGGCCTTTCACACGCATTTTCCATGTCCTCTTACCTGTGTGTCCCTCTCGCAGGTCGCTTAGTTCCCCATGAACCCTGCGACCTTTCTGAAGAACATTTCCCTCAGAAATCGGGAGGTAACCGGCGACGGGGAGCCATCTGCTCCAACGTGATGTGTCGAAAGCAGATGGCGCTTGATCCACTGCTGGATGTTAAATATTTGTATTGTGCTTTCTGTTCTCGCGCTGCCCTCTTTATTACATAACCCATTTCGGTCGGGCTCTTCTGGTGCCTGCCCTGGGTTCACCTGGGGTCCTCACACTGCTCGGAAAGATGCCTTGGACCCTGCAGGTGTCCAGCTCGCCAGCACGGTCCTGCCCCAGCGCCCTTGTCAGCCCTGCCGACCTTAGAGTTCTGGTTCTGTAGCTGGAGAAGAGGTGGCATTCTCCACAGAGCGCTTGCCTTATGTCTCGGTGGGATAGCATCCTCCTGAGTCTGTGGTGGGGTGCAAGCACTCCTGCACGTGTGTGCCCCTTCTTAGGCCCTTCTGGCTGCCGTAGCAATGCCAGCGGTGGAGTGACTGTTGTGGTTCGTGTCAGGACGGCCCTCCGCAAGCTTTGTGTATTTGAATGTTGTGCATTACCTGTAGCACCATGTGCTGTGGGGAAGCAGGACCTGGCTGGAAGGGGTGGATGCTTGGGGCTTGACCTGGAGGGTGTGCTGGTTCCACCCTTCCTCCCTCATCTGGATGTCTGCTCTGCCAAGAACAACTTTCTCCAGTTGCCACCTCTGCCGAGCTTCCACCATGGGTGGTCGCCCATAAATGGATTCCATACTTCTGAAACTGTGATCTCAACTAAATCTTTCCTCCTTTAAGTTGTGGATGTGAGACATTCTGTCCCAGCAATGGAGACGTACCTAAGACAGTGAATTAAACTATATTTATTTATTTCATACAGTATGGAGGTTGACGTGTCCAAGATCAAGGTCCCAGGCAAGTCTGATCTGATGAGGCCCATGAGCCTGCTTTGTAGACTGCTTTCTTACCCCTGTGCTCTTATGTGGTGGAGGGGAGGGAGCTGCCCTGGGTCTTGTGCGCAAAGTCCCTGATCTCATTCCTGAGCACCCCACCCCTGCGATCTTACCACTTTCCCAAGGTCCCACCTCTGGGCACCATCCCCTGGGATGCCCTGTCTCAGCGTACCACTTCAGGGGGGGGGGCACAAACATTCCACCAGCAAGCTTCAGAGCTGACAGCATGAAGTGACCTCAAGAAACCTTCACCTTTTTGTCTCTACTATTTTAATTACTGACTCCATATAAGTTATAGGCAATCAAAACCAATGTTTTCATTGGTCAGACTCTCTTTTTATTTAGTTCTACCAAGAGTAAAGGTAGAGAAAGGGAAGAGTAAGAGTCTACTTGCAATGATTACTGTTTCAAGGCAGCACAAGCTTCTAATCTAAATGATAATTTAGTTCTCTACCCAGGGGCACTTTCTCCGGGTGAATATAGAGACAAAAATTGAATTTCCTGCCTGGAAACTGACCAGGTATTGTTTCCAACAGACACCTTCTTTCAAGGGGAAAAACCACAAGTCATTTGAGCAAGGCTGAAGGGCAGGAAAGAGAATTCTAGCAAACAAAATCTCAATTTCTGTTAATTTATTGAACTCTTTCCTCGTCTTATAAGAATAAAAAGGAAAGCAAGGCACGGTAGTATCTGCCTGCAATCCCAACACTTGGCTGGCTGAGGCAGGAGGATCGCCATGAGTCCAAGGCCGGCCTGCGCTACATTACCAGACCCTGTCTCAAAAAACAACCGCAAACAAGAACCAAAGGAAGAGGAAGGCTGCTTGTGACTAGACGCATGGCCCAGCCAACGAGATCCGTAGGCTGTGGTATAAAATCCAGGACATAGTCGTTAATTCCATGACAGCGGAGCTAAGGAGGTTTTATAAGCGCCTGCGCAATTTTTCCCCTCAGGATGGTTTCTTCATGAGTTAGAGATATAATATGAGCTACAGTAGCTTCATAACAGTCGAGCTTCCTGGTTGCATCCCAAAGAAGAACATGTAATTCAAATAACGCTCCAACTCACCTACATGTGGCTGTTGGAAAAGTTGTGTCAATTTGTTATAACTGGGGAGTGTCCAGGGAACAGCTTTCAGGTATGTGTGGTTGATTTGAGGGCCAGGAAGTTGGGGAGGGATGCCTCGCTAGCAGCTTGAACTGAGGAAATGAGTAGCCTCTTCCTATAAAAAGCTCTGGCCTCGCCTCAGCCGGAGAGACTTAGGTTTGCCCCTGGCTTGCTTGGGTCTTCATTTCGCAGATCTCTGAAGTAAATTGGCGTCTGTTCTCCTGCCTTTACCCGGTTTTCGTGGATAACCACCCATGGGAGGTTCACACCAGCCGTCCTGCAGTCTCAGACTGGTGTCTTTCTGGCACGAGCCTGAGTGGCTACTGGGCCCTCCAGCTCTCCCACGCGCGCACCGCCCATTTGGACTACTCTCTCTCAAACTTGTAAGCCCTCCAAATAAATTCCCTTTAAACTATTCTATAAACTCTGCCTCTCATAGAACCCTAGGCAGTACACTGCATTTTGAAGATGTCTTCCCTGTGAAACTCTTTTTTAGTATAGGTTTTATTTTATTTGAAAGTTGCTAATTGTGTCACAGAGTAGATGTTAACACAGCATATGCTAGGATAATTAAATGAGATACAGGACCTTTTAAAAAGTCAGAACAGGTGAGAAATTTGGTCCAGTATAATGTTAATAAATTTAAAAGTACACAGTGGAATGAAAATAGAAGTTGGTAGAGAAGTTTCCTATAAGGATCCCTTCAGATAACATAATTAATACACTGAGCTGTGTGCCTCAATTTAATATACAATATTATAACTAATGGTTATAAGGTAGAAGATAATCAGCACATGCTATTAATTAAACATATATTTAATTAATTAAAGTGCAGTCATGGTTCTGGGAGTGCAGTTGACATGTTAATATAAAGAATTCCATTTGGGAAGATGGGGGTGGGGAGGGCCCCCCACAGAGGAATGCCCGTCCGTGCATTGTAAGATGCTTTATTCTGTTCTGGAGCAGCACCAAGGGCAGTGAGCACCCGAAGGAGGTATAAACGTGGGGAATGTGTGGAGATCAGTGATCCAGCGCTGGGGAATGGAAGGGCTTCTCCAAGATGGAAGAGCGTTTGAAAGGCACTTACGCTGGTTCAGTGAGGTCAGGGTTTGAGGTTGTTTTCTGATTTGCTTAGCTTCATTCATTTCCCTGGACTTATTTCCTTTGGAAGCCTATTTCCTCTCCAGTTTTCCATTTGCAGTAGCTGAGTGTCTGATTTCAAACCAAGAGGTGAGGCTCTGCCGGCCTCAGTCACACCAAGATACAGTGACCACCCAGGACACAGCCAATGGCTGACTTAGACTCCAGATACCTTGTCAAGGTCACTTGCCACATACTCGATCAGCACACATAATACTGAAACCCTTGTGTTCAGGAAGCTCTCTGGGACCCGGAGGAGTGAAGATGCATTGAACCCAGTCTCCACCCACCTCGCAGATGCAGAAATGAGTGGGCCAAAACCTCACCCTGGAATCAGACACACGGGGTGCACCCTGTCTCTGTCACTCCGCAGCTGTCTACGGAGTAAGCATTGTCATCTCTGAAATGTGGCTTTGTCATAAATGGTGACAATCATGAGAGCCATCCTGTGGACTCCTAGGAGAATTGAAGTGAGTCTTACTCTTCAGTGAGGACAAGATAAGCAGTTAAAAGTATTAGCTCTTTTGCTGGAAAAGGAAGAAAAACAAAGGCACAAACATAGTAAACCCAGAAAGATCTTGGAGCGGGACGTCTCTTGTTGCCTATGAGCAAGGAGAATGAAATGAGCCTTCCTGTGCAGGTAGAGGGGCTGCTGGGATAACCAGACCCAGGGATTGTTACTTACTACAACTCGCTCATGTTTAAGTGGGGTCTGGGAATTACTCCGTCCCTCATTTCTTCCTAGGAGGGAATGGAATTATACTATGATGAGGCATTAGATTTAAAAGAAGCTCTCTAACTCTAAAGGTCCTTGGCGAAATATGTGACCCTGAGGAAAGTATTTTTAGAAATACCACTCATGGCTGTCTCCCTGATGATTTGGGGGGCTCCGCAGGGTGGACACAGGTTGAGACCTCCAGATCCTCCCTCCCCTCCCGGTATGACACAGTGTTGACACGTAGAACTGACAAGTCCTGATAACACACAATGGCAGAGATGGAGAGGGCACGGGAGAAGTTTGGGAGAAAGAGGGAGCAGTTGCACGTCTGTAAGGAGTGGGACAAGTTCTGTGCTGTGTGGAGTTGCATAGTCTTTTGAAGGTCTGGTGCGGAAACACTGAGACATAAATCCTGTTTGCAAATTCTGCCTTTAAAAATTGCAGCCTCCAGATCTTATGGTGCTGTTACATCGAAGCCTGGCAGCCCATGATGAGTCAGATGCTCTTGGGCAGGATTTTGAGGGCGCCATTTGGAAGGCATGGCAAAAAAAAATACTCAGAGGTTTAAACCTCTAAATGGCTTTCCGAATCCATAGGCTACTCATGTCAGTAGAGGAGAATTCCCTTTTCCTAAAATTATTCTGTCTAACAGAGTATGTTTGCAACTCCTAGTAACAGCATTCAATTTGGAGAATAGGTGAGCGTATATATTGCATCTTAATCATCGTTGCTTGCCTTTCCCGCCCCACCCTCCCGTCTCCTTTCCCCAGATCCCCTTCTAATTTTCCCAAAGTCTGGTGGCAGTAAATAAGATCCGTACTTACAGGTAATTGTTTTACCAGGTGTCAGGCCAATTTCCTGTAAAGCGCCAGATGATCCCTCAACAAGTCAAGACTTTATTTGTAAAAACTGGCAGGCACTAATTTAGTTGATGGACACTGCTAGCCCCTGATTTAGATTTTTTAAAAACCCATTCTTTTTTCCTCAAAAGGATAACTAGTGCTTTTCCTCTACTGGGTATCGTATATCCTTGGCCTCAAATTTGGGTTGTATATCTTTGTTTTCTTTCTGTGTTCAGAATGCAGCAACTGAAACTGCACTCTAAAAAGACTCTGTTCTGCAAAGAAATTAAATGTATTGCAGGTTTCTAACGCATGTATGTATTCTATTTAGAAGACATTCATGACCCATGAAAAGATGGGTGGAAAGATTGTAGTTTCAGGCGAAATGAGAAGACCCTTGTGGTATGTAAACTCTCTGGTAGTGGAGGTTGTCAAATTTTTCCCATTCCATGGGATAAAAAAATGTTTCCTGTATGATCCTGCCTCAGGATCCAAATCAGAAAGTTAGAATATTAATGAAAATACATAAAACAGCAGCATTCAACTCCTCCCAGGGAAATCTCATGCAGTAAGACTTCCCCGGGCTGTGTAACGAGGTTCCGTCAATAAAAATGAGGCTCCTGTATGTATTCTTTTCCCCTGCTCTTCGATTCAAATGCCTGCAGCTCCTGCATTCTAATTCTCCTACATCACAGATACTCTTACTGTAGGTTCTGCGTCAGGGTCTAAGCCTGGAAATTCCCTGTCCCTGCCCCTGGGTAGCTATCATCTCTTTTCAGGTACGCTAGAGCTCATGTAGCTGTTCCCTGCATCTGATAGGCCTAGTCCCGCAGCAGGCAGGCAGACTCACTGGGAGAAACACTGGACATCTGGAAGCCCATTTTTCATTTTGAGTAGTGTTACGAGGTTGACATCTATTTTTGGTGGCATTCCTTCGAGTTGTATTCAGGGCAGCCAGCTCAGGCAGTTGACTTTGAAGAGTGATAACCCTTTCGGATTTCAGATACTATCTGTGCTTTGCTGTTAGAAAGAAAGAAAGAAAAAAAGAAAGCCGGGTCAGGCATGGTGGTGCACACCTGCAATCCGTACATTCTGAGAAGCTGAGACAACAGGATTGCAAACTTAAGTCCAGCCTGGGTAACTTAGCAGTTTAGGGAGATTCTGTCTGAAAATTTTTTAAAAAGAAAAATTAAAAGGACAGTGGATGCATTGCTCGGTGTGGAGTCCCTGGGTTCAGTCCTTAGTAACACACCCCCCCCCCATACACACACATGCACACATACACGCACACACACACGCACCTTCTAAGAAACCTGTGGTATAAATTGCTGCTCTAGTGACTAAAGCTGGCTGAGGAAATGACCCAAAAGGGCAAAAAAGGAGAAGAGTAAAAATTTGAAATAGGGAGACCCTAAAATCTAAACATTCCAAGTCATAGTCGTCTGATTTGAGAAGTCAAATCATGTACATCTCAGCATAAAGAGAAAAATTAAATACCTCTACAGAGAATGAGTAGTGTTTATCACATGTGTAGTGTAATTTAGCTAGGTACATGTCTCAGAACAGCATCTGGAAATCACTGTATTGTTGTGGATGCAAAAGATCTGCTTGGAGCAGAAAGCTGTAATTGTTGGAAAACCGCTCCAGGACGTCTTAGGCTTAACAAGAAAATGTATTGGAATGCTTTTTTTCCTTTGTTGCCTTTGTCTACATTGAAGACCCATCATGGCCTCTGAGCAAGGCCTACCTTTAGTACCTGGATTTGCTTGTATTTTTGCATCTTTTGAAAATGTGTTCGTTTCTCTAATTGCCTCTGCTCCGATGTTTGTTCTTCTGTATGACCGACTTTGTCACCGAAACTCTCTCCTTTGTACACAGCGGAAAATCAACAGATATGTTTGTTCCATGTGCTGGGGAGCGAGACCCACGACCCCCACACCTCGTTGGCTGTCCTTCCGTCCGCCGGTTCCCTGGTAGACATTGAGCCAGTGGGAGAAGTCAGGCAGTTGGTTGAAGCGCTGTATTTTCTTGGCGGTTGTTTCTGATTAATCACTTTGTTGATTGATACAATATTTATGAAGTTACCACATTGTCAGATGTCTGCCTAGCATTTTGACTAAAGCAAGACCTTAAAAAAAAAAAAACGCTGAATGGATCTGCAGGGTAGAAGAGGAGACTGCAGTGCAGTGGCCTGGGAAGCATCTGAAATAGCTGCCCCGCCAACAGCCTCTCAGGAATAGAACTGGGTCAGGGACTCGGTCGAAAAGGGCAACCCTCTCCATGGCAGCCCATTTCCCCGGCGAGTGTGCCGAGCAGACATGTGTGCCCACCTCTCAGTCTCTGTGAAGTCAGGTTGTGGGGGCAGGGCCTCTCCCCACACAAGTCGGAGCCTGTTAAAGATGCACAGTCTTGAACTGTTCCGTGTTGAATTGCATTTGTAGTGCGCGTGTCCTCGTTTCCACAGGTTACAAAGCTCAGATTCCTGGGAGGAAGTGATTTCTTCAAGGACATAGAGCTAGGAAGGAGGACGGGTAGCACAAACCTGCCGTAGGTGAGAGGTTTGCCTTCTGCTTGTGTCCATGAGAAGCTGTGTGGGGTCGGCTCTGTGCCCATGTTGGACTCCCGTGTTTGGAGGCCCAGGTTTGGATTGAAAGCATTGAACATCCACAGTGATAGTAAGCAAAAAGGTCCAAGGCAGGTGGAAGAGTGGCAGATTTCCTTTCTTTTTTCTTGGCGTTAGTTAAGAAGGTACAAGTATTTACACCTGGCATGGTGTCATTATCCCTGCTTAGGGTCGTGAACCACACATGGACTGTAAACTGGAAGAGACGAGGCAGTGTCTGTGTCTACACTTACGACCTTGAGCACCGAGATTCTAATTAATCTGCCAGTGTGTTTCTCTGCATATCTTAAACTATACCATCCTGCAGAGAAATTCTGCAGTGTGTAGCCCTTTCTTCTAGGACACCGAACACTTCAATGTTTTTCTATTCATCTAAGTATTTACAAATAATTGCAGATAACTTTAACAAAAGATAAGGAAAAACAAAGATTGAATCAAAAAGGGACTAAAGATTTGATCAAACAACTGCTGGTGACAATGGGTTAGGTCCTGGCTCAGCTTCAACTTCGAATTCAGACCAGTTTTCTGGGTAACCAGACTAAGCAGGTAGAGACTAAAAAGATGTGAAGGTGACCTTCTTCTCGCTAGAAATTGGGAGCGCTACCATTTTTCCTGTCACTGAATCTGTAAGCTTGGCATAGAGGCATTTTGGGTTAGCACAGAGGGAAGCCGTGCTTGGCCCCGGCCATCAGCACCTACGACAAGACTGGAGAAGGAACCATTAGAACAACTTAGTAGCGGATCTTCTCTGAGAGGGCCGGACTGACACAGCGAGGTGTGCTGACCTCTCATGTGCCCCTGGTGCTGAGGAGAGATGTTAACACTTCTGTGGAGTGAGTGGGCAATGTACCCTTTAGGTAGCCTTTACCAGGGTTACTTTATTTAGCGAAATGGATGGTAAGAGTTGGATCTCAGAGCATTTGAAGTTGTATTCTTTGATGGATGATGAGGAGCTGCTGTCCTATATTGCTAAGGCGATTGTGGTTGAAAACTGGAGGAGGCAGTAGAAGGCCTGACATTCTCTAGTGAAAACTCAGGGTCTACTTAGTCGCTCCCCCCCTCCCCCCAGGTGAAGGGGATGCTCCCGCTCTGATCTGAGGTGTGAATCAGGTGAGCCACCAAGTGGAATGTATATGCACCAGGTTCCCAAGGAGCCAGTCTCTATAACAAAGCTTATCTCACTGGGGCAAGTTACAAGTGATGAGTTGACACGTGGATTCCAGCCCAAACCTTATATATTTAGAATATCTCCCTTACCACAGATTTTTGTGTATATCAGATTTGGGGGGGGGGGGGTGGTTGATGGTTTTGTTTTGTATTTTACAGTGCTGGGAAACAAACCCACTTGCCCCACACATGCTAGGCGAGCACTGTGCCCTTGAGCTACGTCCCAGTTCTACTCTGAATCCCCTAAGATGCCTGGTGACTTACGAAAGGGGCCTTTGCCTCTTTTTAGCTGTGGCAATGAGGCTAAGGGTGTGGTGGGACTAAAGGGGAGGCAGTCTTGGAAATCAGAAAACCTGGACTCTGAGGTGCCATCGTCATGGTGAGATAGGTTGCGTTGGAGAAGCTTCTTCTGTCTCAACGTCTTCGTTACCCTAGTACTGTCCACAGCACAGTGCTGCTGAGGCACTGGGACACTGGGAACCACCTGCGCCGGGAGCACAGCGAGCAGCCAGTCAGTTTGTTTTGTTTTCCTCCTTGCCAGCTCCTCCCAACATTGCCAGTTGCCGAGGGAGCGCTCAGGGTTCAAGATTTGGAAGCATCCCAAAGGCTCAGACATATCACTGGTCCCTACAATTTGTTCACCGCGGGGCCTAGAACAGGAGGTGCAGCGGAAGTGCAGCTCCCTTCCTGCCTCCTCCAGAACAGCTCCAAATACAGCAGGATGCCGCGGGAAGAGGGAGGACTTCGCCTGGGACCTCAGGGGTTGCTCTTGCCGCAGCACCACTTGGGATTAGGAGGTTGTTAGGAGGACACTTAACAGGAATCCATTATTTTTCAAAATGAAAGGAAATAAAATGTGCATACAGTGGAATACCACTCTTACATAAAGACAGATTTGAGGCTTTCGTAGGTAAATAGAAACAACTTGAGACCATCATGCTCAATGAAGTGAGTCAAACAAAGAAGGTTAAGTATCACACAGTCTCTCTAATATGAGAAACCCAGAATACAGGCATTTTATAAAACCAAGTGAGTGTGATGGGGGGGTTAAGGGGAATGGAGACAGTGTGGGAGGGCCAAAACTGGGGAGGGGAAGGATTGTAGTGTTGATGCGTTATGTATGTGTACAAAATACTCAAGCTCTATATAAGCACTGTGTATCACATATATACATACATGTATATAATACGTATGCATATATAACATATAGACACACATGCGCACATATTAATAAAATGGCAAAAAAAGAAAAAAGTCATTGCAAATAGAGATGGGGGGATGAATGTGCAGGTACAGGTGAGAACAGGGAGTCACGGTGCTTGGGGGACAGGCCATCTCATTGCCCGTGTGACTGTGAGGCTTGCCTCAGAGTGTCGCAGTGACTCAGGTGTGTACCTTTGGTTCATGATCAGAAACGTCCTTTAAGACTGCCTCGTTTTCCCAGCTGAGCGGACTTCCCTGACCCACAGCATCAGTGTCACCAGAGCAAGTAGACGTTTGGAACCTCTGAGCCCAGCTCATCCCCATGACCGCAGTCTGCATCTTCACCAAGTCCCCACTGGCCCGTGCAGTACTGCGGCACCTCTGGCCTCTCCTTCGCTCCCCTCTAGAGTATAGTCCTTTTGTAATTCCCTTTCTCCTGTGTTTTCCTTTATACTTTTCCCTCCCGGATAGCCATCCCTAAATAAGATGATAGCTTTCCCTTATTTTTGAGCGTGATACAAGTGGACCCCTGTGCTTGCTCACATGGCCTGTCATGCTGATCTTTCTGGCTTCCATTGGTGGCTCTGCCTTGTGGCTGCAGCGTTCCCCTGAGTGTGTCCTGTGGCACACGGCCTCCGACGCTCGGGCCATCTGTTGCTGCTCTCTGGGGCTCTTAGAGGCAATATCACCACAAATATCTTTGCACACGGCACCTTGTGCACACATACAAAATTTGTCAAGGGTCTTAGCTAAAGAAAAATCCCTGAGCTGTGGAATTTCCGCATCTTTATTTTATTGAAATCTGGTAGTTTCAACATTTTCATGAGAACCCAGTCACTGTCCAGAGAGACGTGTTCAGATGTGGCTTTGCACAAAAACAAAACAAAAAAACCCTCAAACCGTGTTTTCATTGTCCCTATGTCTTGCCTAAATTCCAACCCAATATTCCTTTAAAAAAATACCGGCATGTCAGTCCTCAGGTTAACATTGATCTCGGAGACCCAGCTGAGAAATTCACTCCCTCCCTCCCTCCCTCCCTTTGTCAGCCCAGGTCCCATTGGCTCTCCCCAGGCCTGGGCCCTGCCCAGCCCCCACCCCCCGTCAGCTGTGTGGTCTCCTGCGGGCCTTGGCGGGCCTGAGACTCAGGGGGCTCGGGAGATGCAGACGTCACTCTTCCCCAGCCTCGATTCTGTTTCTGCATCCTTCTTGCCCTTCAGTGTCACTCAGAGAGAACCAGAAGTGGAAACCGACCTTCCAGGTCTGCAGCCGGTTAGTTTGGGTTAGCCACCAACCATGGGTTATTTATTTATCTTTTGATCTTCTGGTTCCAAATGAAAACAAAACAAACCTTAACAACCTCAAACAGTAAGGAGGTTCTTCTTCCTTTTGGCACTGGGTAGCTCATCTTACACTTAGCTCCTTGAGCCTCTTCTCGTAGCTCTGCGGTGGTGGTTTAAACTGTCCCCGGTTGCCACTTTGGGACGTCCCTTCTGGGGGGAAGCGGCCTCATTCTCTGAGGTTTTCTTTCCACTTTCCTTCCGCAGCGGACGCACTTCTGTTCCCAGAGACTGGATGGGGTTTCTGAGGCAGCTCCGAGCTCTTACCGGCTTTCTCTGTTACGGACTGACATGTCATAGCTTCTGTCAACTTTTTCCTTTAAGCCTGTGAAATCTTCTTTCCGAAGTTCACGGTCCGTGTCTCGCTAAGCCTTGATCGGAATGAGATTTTTTTAAAAAGGAAAAGACAAGACACAATGTATGTGTCCTTCCTTCCCTTATGATGAGGAAGACCTGGGCCCGTCGACTTTCCCTGCTTTGTGTCTGTTCGGGGTCACCTGGAACCCCCTCCCCCCCTCATCTCCCCAGGGGTGACACTAGTCCCCTCCCGCCCCCGTCCTGGGGCTGGTGCCTCTCTGTCCACTTTCTCAGCACGGCTTTTCCTCTTTATATGCTACAAACCTTCTTGTTCTCGCCTCCCGACTATCTCCGCTTACACACGATCTTAGTTTCCCAGGGCAACCACAGAGGCTCTAGATGTTTTACCCGTTTATGGTATGAGCTTCGGCTCCTTCCGGTCAGGCTGGCACAGCAAGTGATCAAGGGAGAAGTTCTAGGGGCTCCCAACGTCAAGGGTACTCCTGTCAGATGAAAAATGGCTCAGTGACATTGGGAAGGAATAGGAAGGCAAGTTTTATTCAGGCAGACCTCCCCAGCAACATGGCCAAGGCCCACTCGGAGACCACCCCGCAAGATGGCTGAGGCCCAGGTGCCTCTAAGTGGCACCTGTGTTTTATCTCTTAGTCATTGTTTGGGTAGGGAGGCGATGTAGGAGTGAGAAGACTTTGCATTGCCTGTGAAGAGAGTTCACTGTGATAGGAGGTGGTGGCTGTGTAATTAGGTTGGAGTGACGACCTGGTGGTGGGTGCAGACAGGACGGGATGCAAGGTCGGGAGGCAGCGAAGTCGGGAGGGGACAGGGCCCCCCTTGTACTACCTCGTGCCTGCCCCTGACACGTCTCAAACTTTTTTCTTCTTTTTAAAAATTCCAACTTCTTCTTTAGTGTCAACAATACTGTGGATCTCTGAGATTCATAAACAAACATGTTTTAAAGTTTTCTCGCTGTCTTCTCTGTTCTTTGAAATAGTGACTTAGGGGTCCCTGGATGCTTTTGTTTTGTTGTTGTTGTTGTTGTTGTTTTGTGTTTTTTTTTTCTCCTAGGAAATAAAAAAGATACAGCAGCAGTCAAGCACTAACCTCTATCCCCAGCTCCTCATTCTAATCCCTATGCTGAGGCCCTGGCTCCAAGGTCTAGCTAGCAGGTTCTGCTTTGATGGCCATGTATGGTCACCTGGTAACCACCGGTCAGCATTTCCTGTTCAGAATACCCTGCTGACCCTGGTGTCTCTGAACAGTCCCTGTATGTGCAGTCCTCAGCACATCCAGCACCCACTTTTACACCCCTCTTTCTGTGCCCAGCTCCCTCCCCACAGTTGCTGGGCTGTGACCCAGGAAACCTGCACAGTCACCTCTGAGAACTTTCTTAATATGCGCAGGAAAGAAGAGGAGTGGTTTTTTTTTTGTTTTTTTTTTTGTTTTGTTTTTGTTTTTGTTTTTCATTCTCAGTGCCTTAACATTGGAGATAAGTTTTCTGGAAACTTTCGTTGTTATATGTGCTAAGCATGCTGTCCAGGGAAGTTCCTGCTTCTGTGCAGACTTTACACACAAGTCAAGGACACAGGGAACACCATTAGAATGAAACACAGGTTTCTCATTAAAAGACAAATCCTCATCTCAGAAGGTTGGACAGGATCAACTCCAACTTGCTGGTGGGAATTCCCCATTAGGCAACTGAAAATATCTGAGACTTTTCTGAGGCTCTGTGTTACTTTCTTTTTAATGAACTAGAGAATCTGAGAGTGCTTTCAGCCTGTGTCCTAAAATTTACTCAAAGAGAGAGCTGAACAAATGACAGCACCTGGGCTGACATTGCAACAATTTCTCCTTTGTTTGCTATGTTGATTAGTGAAATCTTTCATTGATAGTGTCTCTACCCTAGGTGCTGCTGTTTTGTGGGACCCTCTGACCTTCGAATGAGTTTTTGAATTATTTTCCTTGTTCCTGTGAATTCTCCCACGGCCCCTCTTCTTCCACGTTGCCCACTCTGGGGATAGAGTGGCCTTATCCACATGTGCAAACAAATTCTTCCGTAATTTTTATCTTCTTAAAGGAAAAGTCACTCATGGCCCTGGTGAGAGACAGTAGGAAGACCTTCTCCAAGGGATGGGGAGGGTGTCACAAGGGTTCAGGAGCAATGAAATGGCGTTATCTGGAAAGGAGAGAGATTGGCTTGGCTTTGAATAGAATGAGGAAAAGTTGGGGTTTGTATCTAAGGAGGGTAGGAGCTAGTGGATGAAAACTTGCCAAGGGGAAATATTCAGCCTGAGGAGGAATTCAGCCCACACTGGCAGAACAGGATTCTTGCTGGAGACAGGTCAGGGTGGTGAGACATCACCTGGGGTGACGAGAAGGATGAGGAACCCAGTTAGATCACAGAGGTCAAAGTTCTTGCTGAATTGTCCTAGCAAAATTCTTCCTAAAACTTAATTTAATGAGGGATTCAACAGAAAAGCCCAGGAAGTGTCAGAAGCCTGACAAAGGTTTGATCTAGTGAAGAGTCTTTGCCAGTTTTGCTCTTGACCTGTGTGAGCCATTTTTTTAATCACTCGTGGGTTGGTTGTGAAGGGCCAGTTGAGCCGTTGCCTGGGCTCGGTGGGAGAGATCTGTGGCTTGGGGCAAGCTGCCAGGCGTCTCAGAGCAGGAACTCCTGTGGAAGCAGAGAAAGCCAGGGTTGGATAGCTGGCAAGTCCGTTTCTAAATGCAGAGGGCAGTCAGTGGAGATTTGTAGATGTCGGGCCTGGTGTGCGCCTCTTAGATGGTGGTTAGGAACAACAGTGGCAAACTTCCAGACTTGCAGCTTGAATATCTCTGATGATGTCAGTGCTTTCAGTAACCACATAGCAGCAGCCTAGAAGTTACCCGTACATGATTTGTTACGAAGATGTTCTCCAAGTTTGAATTGACTTGTCCACAACCAACGTGCAGGGCTTTGGGGAAAGGGACTTTTAGCTCCCGGCATTGCCAAGTTGGGAAGGTAGGAGAAACAGTGGATTTGTTAACTTTGAGAGTTGTAGCCGGATGTTGGTGGAAGCTAGAGTTCACATTCCCCTCCACTTTACAGACAAGTAACAAAACCTTAAAAGACTAGGGGAAGAGCCAGACTAGAATTTTATACTAACAAGAGTGAGTGCCCTGCAGTTTTCCATTGGAGTGTAATTCCCACCCTGCCCCCTTCATCCCCTCTCAAGTATGGTTGCAGTTATACCAGTTTGTGGCCCGATTATTTACACAAGTGGAGAGCAAATGGTCACTGACTACACAGGTGCTTTTGGTAGTTGGCTAGAACTTAGCATAAGAGATCACAGATTAGGTTTTTCAATCCAAGGCAAGCCAAGAATTCTTCGCAAGACTTCCCATATGTTTGAGAACATTCTTATCTTCTTGAGCTGACTGGGATACCCTGAGGTTCCTCATCTGTGAGGGAAGTGATCTTCTGTGCACACCAGTGAGGCCTGGAGCCCTGGAGCCCAGTGCCGTGGGGCCAGCTTTGTGAGCATTAGCAACGTTAGCTCTGCTTTCTCAGTGGTCTTCGCAAGTATTAGCTCCATTACGGCAGCCTGGGCTCCTTCGACTCTGGTCATATCTGATTTTGTGCATTGTGTGCAGATATCACATTAAAGTCTTGATAATATAACCAAGGTCGCCATCGTATCCGGTTAGAGGAAAGCCGAGTATTACTGAATTCATTTAAGTAACTAGATTGCCATGAAGATAGGAGCATCAGTAAGAGTTCCTAATACATTTGGAGGATCGGGAAAGGCAAAAAAGGGATTTTTTTCATTTCTTTTCACAAAGATGTTCTTTTCCAAGTTGCCCTACGTTACAGCTACTGTAAAAGAAAAAAAGGTTCCATAAGCCAGAAAAATAAACCATTAAACAACAAGCAGGAAAGACATAAAAATTATAATCGACTTTGCCTCCCCCTCCCCCGTTAACCCAGCCTCATGATACTCAGTATTGTTACTGCTAGTGATTTTGTGAATCTTGCACTCTCTACTTCTGGAAATTCTCACCCAGTCCAGTGCTGTGGCTCTAAGTCAGCAGAGGTGTGCTTTTCAGATTACCCATCTGAGTGGTTTTCATGAACCTCTTTTAAAGAGGAAACATTCAGCCCAGGACTGATTACAGATGTGTTCAGAGAAGAAACTCAGTAAAGAATTATTCGTGAATGACAAAAAAAGGAACATAGTTGAGGTTAAAAATCTTATGACTATTCGTTTGATTAGGAAATTCAGTTATTTCTCTGGTGTACAGTATTTAAATAAGAGTTATAGTGGGTGAAGTTGTATCAAGACATACCAAGTTTCTAGGAATGTTGAACAATTTCTGAAACACATATGCAAATACAACATAAAGAAATCTAGGAATCATTACTTTTTAGACAGTATCTCCTATGAAACTCAACACATCAAGTAAACAACTAAATTATTTTTAATTCCTCTGTTTTTACTAGTTAAAAGACTAAATCCTTTGAGATTTTCTAGGAGTCATCTGAGACATCTCAAAGTTACTCTGAGATCAAATGGACTTCATTTAGAAATTGATTTGAGGGTCAAAAAAAAAAAATCCGAAAGGATTAAACACTCCCTGAAAAGGATCACAGATCATGATGAAACAATTCTTGGGGTTCCTGAAGTAATCAAGTGCCAGTTTAGCATTAAAAAAAAAAAACACCAAAAAAATATTTGGAAAAAATATTCAATCCTTGCTTCCTAAGAAGACATTAAAGGAAAAGTTTTTATAGTTTCTTAAAACAAATAATCCAAGAAAATTTTGTTGTGTTAACAGAGAAGACTAAACTCTGGCCTGCCTCCCATACTTGTGATCTTGATTCTCTTTTTTTTACAAGTTTATAAATGAATCCACTCAGATGCCCGCCAGCTTGACCACACATAAAGAATTTCTTGTGTGATTTTCTTTCTATTCACTTAGGTAAACTAGAAGTTATGGACCTAGAAGTGATTCCACCGTAGAACAAAAGTTTTCTGTTTTAGCATTAATAAAAACATACACATGAATTTCCTTATCAAAAAGTACGTTGTACTTTCCTTGCCTGCTTTCACATAGTCTGCTTCCTTCACCTACTGTGTACAGTGAGAGATAATCAGGACATCAGGACGGTCGCAGTGGGTCAGGAAATCTCTCACACTTGTTAGCTTCTCCACACCAGAATGAAATCAGATGCCACAGTATAGACATTACGTTCACCTTCAGTAGTAAGTGTCTCAGGAGTTTATTGGCGGGGGGAGGGGGGGTTGACGTAGATTTTTAGCTACTCTCCATTACCAACAGCATAACTCTAAGTGTACAAGTTACCAGAAGGATTGGGGAGCTATTTTTCTCGAAGACATAAACATTGAACAAAGTTGGACAGAATTAAGCATAAGTTGTTTTCCTGTTGTGCAATCATAAATTGTTTTGGCTAATAAACCCCATAGAATGAAGACATATGCTGTCATTGTGAATGCTGATCACTCAGAAGACATACCCATCTTTTTCATGCCCGCGATACTAAGCTACTTGCATTTATTAGATTTACTCAAGTCATATAACCCTGAAAATCATCTGGGTTACTGTCTATGTCTCTGAGAGTTCTGGGAATATTTAATGTATAAAGCACTCATTTGTCCTGAGTCGGTTGAAATGGAAGTCCTATCAGCATCTTGATAAATTAATTTGGTAATACCATCTAGACGTAGAAGACCACATGAAAGTCACACTTACACACAATACACTTGTATAAGCTCACTCAAACATTTAGACAGATGTGAGCAAATATTACACAGCTTTTTTCCTGAAACCTTGGCAGTGATTTGGTAAAATACAGAAACAAAACTCACTGTTTATGTAAGTAGTTATATACAATCTCATAGTTTCTCTATCTTTTTTTTGTTGTTGTTTGACTTGTGTTTCTGAGAAATACGAGGCGCACGGAGACTGAGCTGCAAAATCTGGGGTAATGTCCAGCACCTGTGTTTGTGGAGGACTTTGAGTGATCTGATGCAGGCTGGGTTCTGACCCCTCTGGCTAACAATACATCATCTAGCAGTTATCTGATGTCACAAAGCCTGGCCCAGGTGGCTAAAAGACCCAGCCTGTCACCAGTGAGTCTTTCCTGTCTTCCGTCCCCAGATGGCTACTTTCAAGAGAGCTTCCTTTGAGAGGAACTGCAGAGACGGAGGGAGGAGAGGGAAGGGAAGGGTCTGCCTGGGTGCACTGAGGGATGGGGGCCACCCCACGGTGCTAGAAGAAGACAGATGAGTGCAGGAGACAGTGGAAGGGAGGGAGGCCTCAAAGAACCAGCAAAGTGGGGCTAGCAGGAAGGAGGACAGAGCCGGCTGACCAGGCAGCTAGCACGGGTGGGAGAAGAAGAGGTCCTAGAAGGGAGACAGGATCGCACAGAGCAGAGAGACATCTTGGAGGGCCGGGAAATGTGACGTCCAGCTCAGCGTAATCCTGTTCAAGGAAGACAGCCTAGACGAGGCTGGCATCCAAGGTGCCAGAGCGCGATCCCACTCAGAAATAAGTAGACAATTAATAGATAGTGAGAGAGAGCAAAAGAACGAAGAAGAGGCTTCCATCCCAGGGTCCCAGGGTCCCAGGGTCCAGCAGTCAGTCTCTCCCTATCCCAGTCCCAGTGCAGTGCCTGGCAAAACATAGTGGAGTTAAAGGTGGTGAAGAAAAACTGGACCCAAGGGTTGGGGGTGGCTGGATAGACATGGAGACCCCCAGGACAGGGCAAGCGGGGGCCCACCTGTGAACCCACAGGGACGAGCGGGAACTCGCACGCACGCATGCGTCTCAGGCTCTTCTTAGTACTGCCAAGGGAACTGCTGACACAGCTGTTTGAGCTTACGTGTTGAGCGGGTTTCAGGGGCAGCGCCTCCAGATTGCCGACGCTGGCGCCCCGTCCCTCTGTGGTCCCCACGGGCTCCTCCCTGCTCTCCATTGTGGAGGAGAAGTAGCTGCTGCCGCTGCTCAGTCTGCAGCTGGAGACTGGTGCTGGACCTCATTACCAGTTCACACTGAGAGAGTTCCGGGTTTTTCTGAGCTCAGAGCCTCCCTGGGTGTAAATAGATAGAGCTGCAGGCGGCTGCCAGCGCAGGTTCTGAGGGGGTGTTGTTTTTGGTGTGTAGTTATTGTTGGCATTTTTAAACGGTGCGTTAACATAGCAATGTGCATTTGAAAAGCCTCCCCCAAATACCTGCTTATATAACTAATTGCAGTGGTTTCAAATAGCCCTGAGATTTCAGTCAAAGCAGACACCCACTTGGGGAGCCTAAGTGCCTGCAAAGGCTTGATGTTAGATTGTTCTCTTTCTAAAGAGTCCCTCACCTCATAGGTAAGGCAGTAAGGACATGACGTGGTCACCTTGAGTCCTCTGACTTCGTGCAGAATGACAGGGAACTAGTTGAGCTGCTTCAGGGGAGAGTGACAGAAGACCTTTGAGAACAGTGAGCCTGTGATAGTGGGTTTGTAGCTGCACTCCAAAACCAGTTTTGTCCCAGTTGTGCTGCATTGGGCACAGCCGCATGAGCATCTTTCTCTGTTTCCGGTCCTGTTAAGTTGGGCCAGCCTCAGCGGGCACCTTTCTGTGTTTCCGGTTGTGCTACCTTGGGCCAGCCTCCACCACCACGCTTTTCTGTAATTCGCATTTCTCACCACGGGTGTTTACCTTGTCTTTACTTTAATGTCATCTAGTCACTCAAATCAAGGGACCTGCTGTTGCTGGGCAACGCAGCACTTGACGCTTCCTGGCCTCCAAGCAGGGCCTGTTGTAGCCAGAACAGATACAGAAAGCAGAGTAGCATTTGATGTGCATAGCAAGCGTGGCATGCGGGAGTAAAGTGAATGTATTGCCTTCAAGATTTGCTGCAGATTTTCTTGATGAGTGTACACCCATCAGAACAACACAGCGTGGTGTTCAGATGAGGGGCAGCAAACCCAGAATAAAAGAGCGAGCGCCGCCTGACTTTACCTGCTTTAGCCTTTAGTAAAGGACACATCCGAGTCGTGTGTAGGAACACCAGTGCACCCTGAGACCGCCGTGGTGCTGAGTGACGTAAATCAGGCGCGGAAGGTTGAATGTGGCGTGGTTTCTCTTGTATATGTGAAACCCAAACTACAAATAAGTTAATGAGGAACATAAACAGTGACAGAGAACAGGGAGGTCAACTTTGTGGAGATGGGAAGGGAGCCGGAGCCAGAAAGACGAAGGGAAGGGAAAATACGGGAAAGATTAACGTGTAATGTAATGTGTAATGTGTAGCGTGTCTGCGTACCAGGTCCCCCGAGGTGAACATACACCCAGGATGGTCTGTGAGGGGCCCGTCCCTGCCTCGCTCAGCAAGTGCTGCAGCTTCGGCTCTGGAAGGGGCCCTCGTTGGGCCTGGGTGCTGCGGGCAGGTCCGTCCTTACTTCCCTGTCCATCTTCCCTGTAGAGAACGCCCCGTCCTGCAGACATCCTTCCCGCTGTGGACTTTCTCACACCAGGTCCCTGATCAGTGTCCCAAATAAGAGCCTTCGCCAACACTGACACAAGGGGTTCGGGCAGGAGCGTAAATTCTGTGAGCACCAGAGGCCTGGGAAGTTCACCTTCATAAGGAATTACTTTCTGGATTAGAAGGGGCCCATCCAGGTGCTCATCAGGCATGTACTAGAAACTCTAACTGAGCCTTCTGACTTCCCCTAAAAATGCCTAATGCCCATGGTCTGCTTCTGGGTGCGCAGCGCCCAGGCAGGAGCTCCAGCACAGATGGAGGTGGTCTCTGGAAGTGGCACAATCAGGCGAGCTTTTACCATACCCCATATAGAGAGTGCTGAAATCTCTGTGTTTGTAGAGCAAGCAGAGGATTGTTGATGCTTTTGATATCAGGATCCATAGTTGTTTTTATTTATTTTATTAAGATCTGTTAATCAACCATCATTTTGTAACTGGGCCATAACTGTTGATAGAGCCCTTACAAAATAACACAGCCCCCTTCCAAGTGCAAGCAAACTTAATTCTCATAATAAAGCTTATGAGCTAGACACTCCCATTTTATAGGTCAAGAAAAAGACTCAGAGAATGGAACTTCAGAGATGTTGGACTTGGTAACAAGTGGCCAGATCAGCATTTGAGTTCGGACGTCCAATGTGGAAGCCAGGCCACCTCTGCTGCTCTTTGGCCTAGGAGCCTGAGGTTCCCCTGTCTCGGCCCACCCACGTTCTAGCCCTCCCGCCGGTGGAACCCACTCTGTTTTTCCATTTGCCCCGCACACAGCTTAGGGAGAATTCTCTACGGTAGAGTTTTAGCCTCTAAAAATAAAGACAGTGATGTGTTGAAGAGATAATTCATGCAGATAATGGGATACAAACAAACAAAAACAGAGTATGTCATGAAGCAGGATTGGGGGCCTCAGCACAGCCCCAGCCAGGAGGATACCCACGCCGGTGATGACACAGAGCCAGGTGTGCCCCTTGTCCACAGCCATGGCTGCTCTCAGTATCGCCAGACTGTCTACTTCATGTTTGTGCCTATTGCCTAACTGTCTAACAAATACATTGCCAAAATCTTTCGGGATGGCCCAGTTATTTTTCTTTATGATTTGATTTATTACGTCATGAAGCCTTATTAAGGCTACCATACTTTCCCTGGGCAGATAAAGAGCAAGTGAAAGAATGTAAGTTGTGAATATTATCAACTGGAAAACCTCACCAAGGTATAAAACTAAAATCACAGGCAGATGAGTGCCCCATGAAGTGTGACATGACATAACATGTTACCTTCCTCATTGAAGCTGGTCTGCGGTCACTAGGTAGAGTTTAGTGTGTCAGCTAGACTCACGTCTGTGTTCACAACACGCTCAGCTTGGAGGCAAGAAAAGGTCAACGTCAGCCTCCAACAAAGACAACCGAAGAGCATTGTGTTTCTTTCAAGAAATAAAAACATAATTATTTTCCAAATCTTTGGTACATCTTGGTTAACTTGTGCAGTGTAGCAGATTATCATGCAAGAAACTATGTAGTTTGCTTTTGAGTTAACTTTTTATTCAAGTACCTTACGCCTTTTAGTTATATATGTTTTGTTTCATTAATCTTCCAAAGACACCTAGTTGTTTCTTTTCAGGATGACCAAGGGTATAAATATAATAGGGAGAATCGCCCGTGCACTTATCCAGAAATGTATCCTGTCAAGCCAGAAAATGGGAATTCGTGTGCAAATTTGAAACACTGCCCCTGGTTTCTCATGCTGGCCAGACTAGCGTTTGGCTCTCGTGGAGGAGCTGCAAGGTAGGCGACAGCTTGCTTTCTTGGCTGCATCGAACGTCTTCCCACTGTTTTAGTAACTGAGGCTCAGGACCTCGGTGACAGCAAAGACCAACTGTCTGGATCCCACTAGGATGAGTACCACAGACTCTTCTCAAAGTACGGCAGCTCTTTGGGGATCACAAAGAAAAGGTGATTTAGTGATCACAAAGCAGACTTAAGCAAGCATAATTTACCTAGCGTTTTTACTGGCGTTCTCTAGTAATTATTCCTTACTGTGGCTTTAAAGGAGCTGTCTTTGAAGTAAAGGGGGGACAGAAATGCAAGAGGGAAGACCAGAGACATAGGGAGAGGAAGAAGGAGGAAAGAGGGAAAGGGAAAGGAGGGAGAAGGAGAACAGAGGAACTGGGCAAGAGGTAGGGAGGATGCTCACGTAGGCCGCTGGGATAGCCAGACCTGAGTCACAGACGCTACAGTCGCTACACAGACGGGTGTTACTCCTGTCTAAGTATTAGACTCAGCTGAACTCAGCCCCACTGCCGATGGCAGCCACAGTGCCCTGCTGCAGCTTCCCGGCTCTTCTGCCCTTGCTGTGCTTGACTTCTCCATTCTGAAGAAGATACCATCTTCATGTCCTGTCTGTCTTCAGTGCGCTTAGAAGTCCAACCCGGACCTAAAACGGATAGACAGGTCACAGCGTTTGCAGAAGGCAGCGTCTGTGAATCCCTGGAAGAGCGCCCTTGAGTGAGGATCTGACGCATCCTTAGAAAGCAGAGCATGACAAAGATTAGAAAAATGAAATTCAGACCTGCTTATACATTTCCAAATTCCATAAATCGATGGGATATTTCCCAGAGGTTTTATTCAGTGTTGTAAACTACACCTTTATGATTACAGCTACTTGGAAAACCCCAGAAAAACAATGAACCCAGTTTCACCTAACACAGTGCTTTTATGCATAGCAGACTTTTTTATTGAGATTATTCTTTATTGATTGAAAGTACCATTTGACCAAATGATTTGGCTTTTTAAACCAATTTAAAGGAAAAACTACACAGGAAAGGAAGATGGACAAGGAACAGTTAAAAAGAACCACAGGAGGGACCATTCCCAACTCCAGTTCAATACAGGGAAAGTGACACTGAGCCACCAAGGTCCCCTGATCTTTTCTTTGAAGGGAAAACACCATTTACGGAGTGCAAGGCCAGATCAGCTGGGAGTTAAGTGAGTTAGCTTTCCCCTAACCCTTAGCAGCCTGCCTCCCGCTGGCCCCACTTTATCCATCCTGTCTCAGTGGGTAAAAACAGCCCTTGGTGGAGAAGAAGGAACGGCTGCAACTCAAGTTGTTTTAGGAGCTACCTCCTAGCAGATTTCTTAGAACTTGGGCCTGGGCACAAGAGAGTTGGTCCTGGGTCCTCCTTCCTCCTCACCCCTGCCGGGAGAGCACAGATGTCACACCTGGCTTGTCCCTCCACTCCCAACTTCCGTGAGCCGTTGCACTGACATCCATACTGTGATCATTTTTGTTGAAGAGTCAAGAGTTTTTTTTTTTAAAGCTGATATAAAATAGTCAAACCAAGAAAGGAGAAATAACCTACAATTCTGAGCCAAATACGAGCTAATGCATCTCCTTCAAAATTGACACGTGTGTATTTGCGTGCATGTGGTTCCGCAGTCCCAGTGCCCACCTTGGCTCGCTGGGCATCTTCTGCACTGTGATGTTCCTGCTTTTTCATTCTCCTGATGTCCTATTCTGTGCTTTGTCTCTACAACAAACGTGTCAACTCTTCCACAAAAGAAGATCTGTCTTCCCTTCACTTGTTTCTGTTGTTTGGAACGTGAGTCCAAACTCCGCCCTCCCAGAGTGACAGGAATCACTCCAACGCTTGTGTCATTTCCAGCAGCTCTCATCCCTCCAAGAAGTAAAATTTTTCCCAGGTGCCTTTAGCCTTCGGAAGAAATAGTTCTATGGAAAAAAGCCCAGGTATAGGGGATTTTTTTTTTAAAGACAGTGTATGTTCCAGAAGATCTGAAAAGTACATTTTTTAAAATTCTCATACACTTTAGATAGGACTTGTTTTAGGTAGGACATGCTTCAAAGCTGTGAGAACGGCTGTGTGTGTGTGCGTGTGTGTGTGTGTGTGCCGTCCACACAATATATGTGTGCGCATGCACACATACGCCATTCTCCTAGCTCCCGCCCTATCTCCAGTGCTCAGAACCATATACTCTCCCATCTGGGCCCGTGGCGCTCCCTCCTCCATCCGGGGGCCCTTCCCTTCCCTGCTGTCCCCTCCTGCCCCTGTCGTCCCTTAGGCAGTGCACTCATGGACTCCCGAGACCCCACCTTCAGGAAAGCCGTGGAGGTGCCTCGCGGGTGCGGCTGTCCCTCAGGGCTCCCTTGGCATTCCGTATGAACAGGTTCCTAGATCTTAAATAAATATTTCCTTTAAATGTCTGCCTACTGATATTCTGTGGGATCCCACCTCCACCCCAGAGCCTGGGGCCGGGTGACGCGAGACCTCTCCTGCCGCTGTCGCAGCGGTTCTCAGAAGCGCCAGGCACAGCACAGGCTGCCGGGTGTGTTGGAACAAGTGAGCGCTCCCACCCTTCTTAGGGCCTCTGCCTGTGCAGCCCATCCCTGGGTCTCCTGGGACTCACCACCCAGCACTTGTGCGGGCATCTGTCCCCAGCTGTCCTGGCCTAGGCTCTGAGGTTCAGGTGGGGCAGCAGGCCACAGGCCTCCGTGGGAGGTGCTGACGGCCCACGTATCACTTCCTTTGTGTCCTGTGTCATTTCCTTTGTGTCGCCTGGGGTTGTCAAATGCTCCTTCAGAAAAGAGAGTTTCTTCACTCAAAACAAAGGTTGCAATGCCTGGACTTCCGGTCCTTCTGCCCAAGGGGTTCCTGATAAAGATGTGTCAGTGAGGCTCGGATCCAGGCTGGCACCAGGGGCAAGCAGGGGTCAGTGTGGACTGTTGTTCTTGAGGTGTCATCAAGAATCCTTCATGAAGGGGTTTCCCTAGGAATAGTATTCTCGCTTACTGCAGAGCACTTTGGGATGTAGTGATCACGTGTGTGCACAGATAGTGATCTTCATGTGGCTCACATTCAGTGCAGGTTGGCCTTGCCGATACATTTGTATAAAGATTTTGCATGAAGGACAACTTAATGTGTTTATGCTATTTTATATTAAGCAATGCAAAATACAACAGAGAAGATAGTAACAGAGATTTGAAAATACAATACAATTTACTATCTAAGAAGTAAATTATTTGTCTGAATTGCGGAGACGATTTGTATCTAGGTAAAAGGAGTAAACTCTTTATTTTTTCCATTTGAAAGAAATTACCTCTGGAGATTCCTCAAAACGCAGGAAAAGGAGATTTGGCCCAGGTAGAAGAAGATAAAAAAGGTCCCATCTTTATGGAAATGAGACAGGTCGTTTCTGCCACCGCTTTCTTCCTGGTTCATTTCCCCTCACAGGGCAGATTTCCCTAACACACTTTGTGGTGTCTGACAACTTTACCACCAGTGAGCGAATCAGACCTTAGCAATGACAGATATATTTGTCTGGAGACAAAGAAACTGGCATCGTGATGGTTCAGGCAGGGTGTCCCCTGCCTCCCGCTGAGTGGTGGCAGAAGTAGGACTTGAGCCCAGAGGACGTCACCCTGTGCCCCATGATATTCCGTCCCATCATGGACATTTGCTGGGAATTGTGAGAGAGTCCTAAATGGCCATGTGAATGACTGGTATTCCTTAGAGATTTTGAGACATATAGTATGTATACAAGTTACACACACACACACACACACACACACACACACACACACAGATGTACAAGACCTTGACAGTTCCTCGTGAGTCATGTTTTTGAGTCTTGTTGCAACCAGTAATAACTCTGACAAGGCGTACGCAGGGTGAGTGTTGGGCTGGCGCTCAGAGTGTCACCCTTGGACTCCTGGGTCTGCAAGTGACCTTGAAGCTGCACTTCCTTCATTCTCTGATGGTCAAAAAGGATCAGGATATCAGTGCAATTGTGTTTAGATCTTGAACGTCAGAGCCAGAAATGGGAATGGAGTGGCTGACTGTGAGACCTTCACCCCTTGTCTTGACATCCTCTGTGCCCAAGTCCTCTCTGGCCTCTTAGAAAAGATGCCTGAAATAATCCAGATAAAGTCTCTGAATTTTGGCTCTGAATTTAACACAGGTGTTAAAAATTCCAACCATGTCTCAGCTCATTGGTGTGCTGGAGTGCTTTGTTAAACTTATTTCATATTCTGGTTGGCTAAAGAATAATTTTTTTTTTTTTTTTTTTTTTTTTTAGTCTTTGCAACACAGAAGTCTTGTTTTTTTAACCTTCCTCTTTGAGAAAAAAAAATCTGAAACACACTTCTTTTCCAGCTTAGTAAAGTGACACGAGAAATTTAATTCATTCTTTATTTAGGGCATTTTATGCTTTAAAGTTTTCATTTTGAAAATGACTTTTGAGTCTTTCCAAGTGAGTACCTTATAGAAACTTGCTTTCTAATTATTTGCTTATTTCTACCAAATATAAAACCCTAGAATGAAAGATCAAGATACCTGATGATTTTATCTAATCCTAGCTTATGTCCATGCCTGACAATGGGAATGAAACAGAGACCTAAGTTAGGAAATGAATATGAGGAAAAATCTTGTTCAAACAA
The DNA here is from genome assembly GCA_004027205.1 of Ctenodactylus gundi. NCBI lineage: Eukaryota > Metazoa > Chordata > Mammalia > Rodentia > Ctenodactylidae > Ctenodactylus > Ctenodactylus gundi. Next base: position 130,323 of record PVKB01003055.1, on the reverse strand, counting down.
ACAAAAAACCCTTACTATTTTTTTTAGAAACATTGCCATCTATTAGACACGGAAGATTTTTTTTTTCTACAGTGAAGTACGATTGACCACCAAGGTGTTTCCAATACCCATGCAGTGCCTGTGCTTCAGAAATCACTGAAATCTGAATGACATTAGCTCTGCACAGCTGTGCTACCAACTTACTTTGCAGTCACAGAAAAGTGTCTGAAGCCCAACCTGGCACTGAGCAGATGTTATTGTTCTGTTCAAAGCACCACCAGACAATGATTTTTTTTCCTCTGTGCATTTGTCCATAACATTAACATCTCCACCTTCTCTGTAAAATTTTATCTTTTGATCTTATGTCTAAAAGTTCAAAAAAAAAATTTTTTTTGCACTGTACAAATGTCAACCAGGCAGGAGTCATTATAAAAGCTACAAAGTAGTAACAAAACAAATAACCTCAAAATAAAAGCAAAGGAACCCCAGAATATCTTCTGGGTGCTACCGCTGCTGGGTAGATAACGAGATGGTTCTCGATGGTCGTGGGCCCTGGCCTGGGACTCTACTGATTCATCTTGGATTCCCCTGCAGAGCTGCCTCGCAGGCGTTTTCCTACACTGCGTCAAGATCCTGAAATGCAGCAGGGCCTTCCTGGGCCAGTGCTCCCCTCCCGGGCACCCCTCCTCTCTCCATCATGGGGAGTGAGCACCCTAGTCATCCTCCTGAGTACATCGCATCGTGGTTTTGCCCTGCAGAACCAGTCAGCCCGACACCGTAGGAAGGCATGACGGTGCTTCCCGGACTGCCCGCCTGCTCCTTGGCCTCACCCCGTGAGCCCTTTCTCATCCTGTCCTTGCGCCCACGGGCCCCAGGCCCTGCCTGTCAGCTGCCTTACTGCGTGTGTGGGTGAACAGGGAAAACAGAACAGGAGAGTACTGGGGGAAACATTACATGAGACAGAGCAGATTGAAAAAGGGTAAAATTATCTCTTCCATTTCCTGAGCTTAGTGAAACAGTCTCCAACATATAATCTGTGATTTGTAGTTCTGCTCAGGCAGCACACATTAAGTGTTTACTACAAAGCAGGTTTGCTCTGGGCACGGGGAAGTGACTAGCGAGCCAAGCAGCAAAGGTGGCAGCTCTCAGAAGCGTAGTGTCCAGCAGACACGTGCGAGGAAGTGGTCGGGTGCTTATGTAGATGGTTTCAGGTGGAAATCGTCAGCAGGAAGAGCACAAACCTGACCGTGCAGCAGAAGGACCGCGGGTGGGGGGTGGGGCTCAAGGCTGAGCCCCTAGGACGGGAGGTGGCCTTGGCCACAGGAGAGTGGGGGAGCATGTTCCAGGCCAAGGGGACCCACACAGCTAGGTCATGAGATGGAAGTCACATTAATGTGCTCAGGAACAGGGAGGAGAGCCTGAAGAGGTGGAGCAGAGGAGGAGACCGAAATTACGCTCAGCTTAAAACAAAACCAAGCGGACGTGACCAGGGAGCCATTTGGGTCTACAGAACGAGCACAAAGTGTGCTTTGGGGCCTGCCCTTCTGGGAAGGGTGCCCACTCCTTCCCCCGAGAGCTCCTGGGAAGGCCTACGCAGCTTCTCAGAGGAAGGCCTTGGGACCTAAGCCAAACTTTCGGCTTGATTTTTAGGAGGAGAGAGGAAATTCCAAAGACGCTGTGAAAGTGGAAGAGAGAAACCCTCAAGTCAGATCCTTGCTAAGAAATGTATAGGTCATGTGGAATTGGTCAGGCGGGGAACATTAGGACAACTACAGCTGTGCAGCACCTAGGGGAGGTGGCTGTACCATCAGGCAGCTAGGAGCGGTCTCCTTTGCCGTTCTAGACCATCCCACCAGCAGCACTCATACGCTCGGCAAACTTCTTGTGTTTGCGACACATCTCAGCTTTTAGTAATGTTTTGATGCACGTCAAAAATACAAATACAGTTATCTACCAGATGACTGACAGTCCCAGGAATTCACTGTGGCTGTCTCCCTGTTGGGCCCGGTGCCCTTGGGCACTGCTCAGTCCCGAAGGCACCCTGTCCTGCCCTCGCTCTCTCTCCCATTCTGTGGGAGGCGTGTCTGGTTGATGTGGCTGGCGCACGGGTTACCTGGGACAGCACCTGACTTGTGAGTCTCTTCTCAGCTCCACACCTCATCTTGCGGACTGCGGGTGGGTTCAACATTCTGACGGCCACTGCCACCAAGGTGCGGGACAGTTCTGTCAAAAATGGAAATTTCCGAATGGGTATTTGGTGATGGTTGTCAGGATTTTCTGAGAATTGAGGCCTACTGGGTGAGGGGTTTTGTCCAGAACCCATCTAAGTACTGCATCGCTGCCTCAAAGCGGAGCAGCTGTTTCTCCTAGGGAAGCCTCACTCTTACGAGCTGGCCCATCTGCCTGTGTGGAAGACTGAAACTGAGGTGGCTGTTGACTGCCATATCTGAAAGCCACTTGTCCTCTGTCGAGTATCAAGAAGGAGACTCATGTTTGTGTGTGTCAGTATGTGTGTGGGTGTAAGTGTGGCTGCTGACCCCAGAAAGTTTAGTGCACATTTATAGAAAAGGCACTTACTTTCGTTTTTGAGGTGTTCATTAGGTCATGCCCTGCTTCCCTTCTGCCTGAAGCTGAGTCACAAGCCTGACCTTGCACTAAGGAGCTGTGATACACAGTTATGCAAGGAAGCGGTTGGAATTAGGGCATTCTGGGAAGCCCGCAAATGTCGATGTGCGTTCTCCGGTGCATGCGGGGAGTCATGCGGAGCTTGCAGTTCTCTCTGCATCTGTTCGGAGCCTGATTACCGTGCATGATGGCCTGTGTTGCTCCACGAGGTTGGATATGAAACCCTGGTTTGCCTCTCACCCACATCTGTTCCACAGTCACCGGCACCATCTCTGCCTTCCTTGTGCTCCTGTGCTTACAGTAAGAAACCATTCCCCAGGACGTGCACCCTTCTGGTAACTCAAGCCTTCCCTTTCTCTGTTTTCAAGGATGGGAGGAGCAGTTTTATTGGACACCAGCTGGGCGGGGTAGTGGAAGTGCCCAACAGCAAGGACCAGCGGGTCAAGTCGGCCAGAGCCGTGCAAATCACCTACTACCTCCAAACCTATGGCTCGGCCACCCAAGACCTCATAGGGGAGAAGTGGGAGCAGGAGTTCTGCAAGCTCATGGCGCGGCTGCAGGCGGAGCGCCGGGATCTGCAGCTGTACCCGCTGGCCTCCTTCAGCCTCTGGAGAGACTTCCACAAGACCAGCGTCCTGGCCAGGAGCAAGGTCCTGGTGAGCCTGGTGCTGATCCTGACCACGGCCACCCTCTCCAGCGCCATGAAGGACTGTCTGCGCAGCAAGCCCTTCCTGGGCCTGCTGGGGGTCCTCACCGTGTGCCTGTCCGTGGTCACCGCCGCGGGCGTCTTCTTCATCACGGACGGCAAGTACAACTCCACTCTGCTGGGAATCCCGTTCTTCGCCATGGGTAACTATCCCTCCTTGGGGTAATCGGATTCTTACCGTTTGGGGCAAGGTAGTACATTTCTTGAATTCTCAGGCAGAAATTTGTTTAAATTTTGCATTGGTGTGTCTGTGTGGTAATGTAAGACTTTTTCTCTGGGTTGTGTCTGGTGCGGCTTATTAGGCCTTTTAGGAATCGTGGAGTGACCAAAGCCTCTTCCCCTTGAATTTAATGCTGTTCACAGCATTTTAAAACTTACATGCTACAGGAATTCTGTGTGTTTCCTGAAGTTGTGCAAGCCAAGGACTGTGGGAGACAGTTAAAGAGATACAAGACCTACTTCAGACAAAATTATGTGGTTCACGTTTTATGGGGCAGCCTTCTTGGTGGCCTCAGAGCATGACCATCAGGAGTAAAACATTCCAGGAGCCACTGGTGCATCTCACTATCAAAGAACTTCTTAAGTAAACTCTGATTATGTCACATACATGTTTTCGAACCGAATACAAGCCATCCTCTCATTTCTGGATGGAGTGGAACCTCCACATGCTGCTGAGGGGTAGCCCCTAATTCTACTCATCTCTGCTAGAAGAGTAATGAGCCTCAATCAGAATCATTCCTCCTTGAGAGATTTCTCCCGCCATGCCTACGTGGTCCCCCAGTGACATGTATGTGCTGTGTGTGCAAGTATGTGTGTGTTCTCGAGGATTAGAAGAGTCTGAGCATAAGGGCAAGTGAGGACTCGGCCACAGGCTCTGATAGGGACAACACAGGTGACATAGAGGCGACACCACAGGTTCTGTGAAGGACAGTCAGTCGGAAGGTCAGCCTCTGCATGGTGAGCTGACATGAGGGAGAGAGTCCTCTGCTGTGAAGCCATTTTCTTGTTGATTCCCAGCTTCCAATCAGCTATACATTACCATCTTACTACTAAATGAACAAGATGCAAGAGGTGATGAGAAGGGTCTCTTTTCAACATAGCAGCCATTGCCGAGAATGCCCCCTCTAAGAGGGCTTATGTTATGGATGCTGGGCTGGACTTTCTTATCTGGAAACCCAGCATCATTGTGGCCTTCTTAAGTTAGCTCACCTCTGCTAGAGATGGTGCCCCATGCCTGCGATCCCGGTTACTCAGGAGGCTAAGGCAGGACGATCACAAGTTGAAGGCCAGCGTGGGCAACTTGAAAGGTCCTGTCTCTGAGAAAAGCGGGCGGGTGGGGGGCAGGGGGCAGTTGCTGAACATGAAAAAAAAAATTATCTTCTTAAGCCTCGGTTTGTTGTTGAGTAAACTGGACACAGTAATAGTTTGTCTTTAAATAATTATTTTTTATGTAACAAAAAATAATCAAAGTTCACATCACAGAGTAAATTTGAGCAAGTGTTAGTAGATTGTCAGTGTGGGAAATGCAGTGCATTCAGAATGAGCAGGAAGCAGCCCTGGGCCTGGAGAAGTGAAGTCTCCCTGGTTTAGCACCCAACCACCGCAGGCGCCTCCTTGGTCCACAACTGCAGTGCCTAGGCCGGATCCCTCGTCACTACTGTGCTTTCTGGATTCAGTCTTAGGACTTGGAGAATCAGGCAGTGTGGGTCACAGATGAGACCGTCCCCCCCTTGAGGTGGACAGATGGAAAAGCCTAATAGGGATTTTATTAACTGGGGGTGGGGGTGGGGGGTTAATTACATAATAGACAGATTTTTTTTTTTTTTTTTAAGGAAAAGATAGAGTTATACATTCTCTACAAGTAAGGAGAAAAATTGCCTGAGTGGATGCTGTTAGCTCCTTGATGTCTGTGTGGGACTTTATTCCTTAAACAAATAAAGACAGCAGTGGGCACACAGGAGGGGAAGTCTGTATGGTACAACCCACGCTGTGTACCTCTCCCACTCACTTCTAAGACCCTCGGTCAGCCGGGCTCATGGTTACCCTCCAGTGTCCTTGCAGTTCTGAGTGCATCTGTCCAGCCAGGTTCTGGAAGCAGTAGTGAAGATGTGCAGGCATGTCTTAAAGATGCTTTGCTGCACCCAGGGCTGGTGGGCGTCGCTGTTGTTGCTTTGCAGCACAGTTGTTACAGTAGGAAACATGCAGGGGTCGCTATGTCCCAACATGGAATGACTGTCCTCAAGATTGGGTTCTCAGCCCAGGCGAGGATTCATCCCAACTTCTAGCGCGGTGTGTTCTCTTGGGCCACGGCGTGTGGTTCCTTTGCTCTCGTTCTTTGTGTAGAGAATGAAGGATTAGGAATAGTCAGTTTCAAGTTCAAGTATATGTTTGATATTTTGTTGAGGCTAAGGTTTGATTGTTCTTTCATGGAAATTGTTAGAGTGTGTGCTGTCCTCTAACCCTATCCTCCCTCGTTGCCTCCTGACCTGAGAAAGACGTAATTTAGGGAAGACCACCGCCTCATACCCAGAGGCCCTTGTGGGAGCTCTGAGACACAGAGGGCGCAGTGTGAAGGCGGGCAGGTGGAGGGCATGAGAACTCAAGTCAAGTTTGGAAAGCCCGCCTCTGCTGTGTGCTACTCAGGAGGCTGGCTACAGCCAGTCTTTGGGTGACTTGGAGATATGTGACATCAAGACTGATGGTGTCAGTGGGTGAGTACAGAGGAAAACAGCCTGCCTCTTCCTGTTAAGGCCATCGTTCTCCCAGTCTTTCAGGAGTATTTCTCATGCTGCGTCTCACCCCAAGGTTCCAACCATTCTCATCACCAGAATTTATCCCAGGACCTGGCACTCAGCTCCCAGTGTCTGTTCTTTAAGTTGACCCATATAACCAGCTCACCTTTGGCCACCGCCTGTCCTCTGCACCCGCCACTTGCCCTTCCTTCTGGTTGCTGGTCCAGTTAATATCTCAAGGTCATTTCAAAGGCATATTTCCCGTATGCCCAAACAGCCTACCTGCCGAAAGCCAGTGTCAGTCTTTATCCTTGGTCATGGTGTTCCAGAAGTAAATTTATATTTAACGAATCATATGTCCCGACTTTAGGTTTATGAGATGATTATAGGTACACATTGTCTCTCGAGAAGAGTATTCAATTACATTTAGAATTAGAATAATTTTGTAAAGTACCTGAAGCGACTCCTTTAACTCTGGTCTAACATCCCTCTCTCCCCAAGCATAAACTAATGAGAAAGCCACTATCCTAATCCCACACCTCACTGGCAGGTTTTTTCTTTTCCTGCCCCATATCCGCATTTTGTGGACATGCCTCCTCGTCCAGAAGGGGGACACACTTTGAAGGGACAAACTGCCCTGCCGGCTCAGGCCACCCTCGCTGGCCTTCGGCAGGTAGGTCCAGGGCCTCGGCGACCGCCTCTTCCTGTCCACTCTGAGCCACGTCACGTGCTGGGATCATCACACTCGTCTGCGCACACCGCTGGACAGGCGCAGCTGACCTCCCGTTGGTTGCCAGGCTGGACGCCATCCTTGGGTACTTTCTCACGGATTCCCCTGTGTGGTGACTGGTTGGGGACTTTTGAATCCTGAAGTAAAAGGCACTGAACTAATCAAGTTGTTACCGTCGTGAGTTTTACAGCTCAGGATAGGAGAACAACGGAAGAATAGAACAATAAAATAATGAAATACAAACGCTGTTCTACTGTTTGTAAGTGGTGTAAACAACAATAAAGCGGGATAGGGCGCAGGTGGTCAGGGAGAAAGGAAGTCATTCTGAGCAATAAAACTGAGGCAGAGAGTTAAACAAAGTGAGTGATGGAGCCGGGATGTGGGAAGAGGCCGCCTCGGGAGGACTGCCGGTGAAACGCTTTAAGGGCAGAGCTCACCAGGGAAGCCGAGGGGGAGCGAGGGCACAAAGCACGGGCTGGCACAGAAGGGGCAACTGTCCGCAGGTGGGACACGGTAGAGGTGTCAGGAAGTCGGGTGGCACCAGACCTCAGAGAAGCTAGTACTTGGGTTCCGATCTGGGGGAGATAGTAAGCTGCTGGAAGCGCTGGGGGACACAAGGGCGCCCCACCTCTCTTACATTTTAAAGGCATCTTTGGCAATGTTGTATAAATTAGTCTGCCGCTGGGAGAAGAATATTATTTTATGGGGAAACTACTTAAGAAACTTTCACCCCAGATAACTCTCAACAGATGAAAGGATAAAGAAAAGATGGTTTCTGTATGCACATTGGAATATTACTCAGCCATAAAGCATAGTGGAATTATGCCATTTGCAAGAAAATGAATTGAATTAGAAACTGTTATGTGAAATTAGCCAGACTTACAACATGAAATATTATGTGGCTTTTTTATATTATCTAAAAACCAAAAACTACATAATTTAATAAATAATTTAAAGAAAGAAGAAAGGACATGACATCAAGTAAGCTTCATTGAAATTAAAATTATGATAAATGTACGTACCAACTTCCAAGATAATCCTCCTTATCACAAAACATTAGCGTATGCACTAACAAAACGTAATACAAAGGAGGTTATTCCCCTCTGCCCGGGCTGTGATGCCGTAAGAAATGCCATGAGGGCAGGGAGGTAGACAGGAAGGACTGGACTCAGGGTACCCACCTGAAGACTGACCGACCGGATTCGCTGGAGGCCTGGGAATGGAGGGTGAGAGAAAGAGGCAGCAAAGATGGTCCGGAGTTTGGGGGCGATTAACCGAGAGGGTACGGTTGCCATGGTGGACGGTGGCAGATCGCAGGTGGGGCCAGCAGAGTGGTGGAAGAGCAGGATTCAGAAGTTCAGTTCTAAGCCAGGCATGGTGGTGCGTCCTGTAATTGCAGCACTCAGGAGGCCGAGGCAGGAGTTTTGCAGCGAGTTCGAGGCCAGCCTGGGTTACATAAGTGAGTTCAGGACTGGCCCAGACTACAGAACAAGACCTTGTGTCAAAAAAATTAAAAATCAGTTCTAAATCAGCTAAATTAGGTTGAAATACTTTTTAGACATTGAAGCATAGAAATCGGAGTTGGCTCTGTAAGACTGTATGTGGATCGGGGTGAAAGGGAAAACCCACAGTGGGGGCAGAGGACGTGGACCGAATTCACTCGCTACGGCTGCTGTTGACAGGCATGAAATCTGGCTGGATCCACCAAGAGGTAGAGCCTGTCTGTGCTGTGAGCCTGGCGCTCCCCAGACCTCGGATGCTGGGAAGATGCGGGTGATTCCGAGTGCGCATGGAGGAGAACCAGGCGGGAAGTAGGCCTGCGAGCCAAGGGAGCAGAGCCCTTCTGCCACAGACTTGAGGACGTTGGCCCAAGGAGCACATGACCCACTGCCCTGGAAGCTGCTGATAAATTGTTTCCAGTGAGAACTGAGAAGTGGCCCTTGGACTTAGCGATAGAGAGGTCGTGGGCGACTTTGCCAGGGGCATGCTGGGGGAATGTGGAGAGTGAAAGGGCCGTTTAAAGAAGTTCAGGAAGGCTTGGAGAAGTCAAGACAGAGTTCCTGCAGGGAGCTTTGCTTTAAAGGGAAGCCAGTGAGACTTGCGTGCTGGCAGGCAGGGACAGGAGAGAGGAGCTTCATAGCGACACAGACAGGAGGACGCCGCAGGACCAAGGTCACTAAGGAGCGGGCAGGGGGCGAACGCAACACAGGAGCCACCATGGCTTTACACGAGGCAGCTCTCTCTGATGAGGACGGGAAGGCACCGCAGATGGGCAGATGCAGACGGGCCCCGGCGGGAAGGCGTGGGGGCTGTGCAGATTCTCTTCTGTGGCTTCAACTTTGCCAGTAAAATAGGAAGCGAGTCAACAATTGAGAATAAACGCGGAGCAGGAGGTACTAATTTTTGAAACATGAAGGAAGTGTGAAAGTCTCTTGGAAACCTGGAGACAGAATCAAGCAAGAAAATCGAGGATAACTGGGAAGCCCTGAGGGCGCCCTGGAAGTTTGTGTTTATAAGTTTAAAAACCTGAATCAGTGAGCAAGGCTGCTGGAGTTTCTTCTCTTTTCTTTCTTTCTTTTTTTTTTTTTTCTCATCCACAAATAGCTGGGTGGAGGAGTTGAGTAGGCATGGAGTTAAATTGGGAAAAAAACTGGAAAAAAATTGAGTTTACAATATTTGCAACAGAGTGATTGTAGCAGTAAATCATGAAACCTGTGCTAGTCAGGGTCAGCAGGAGTATTCTGCAGCAACGACTAAAGCCATAATTTGATTCCAAGTCAGCCTTGCCCACTGCCGTTGGTGTGGGGCAGGGCCCTCTCCCAGTGGCTCTTTCTCTCCCAGCAGAGGCTCCAAGACCCAGCTCCTCCGTCCTGTGACTCTTCCTCTCTCGTCTCTGCTTGGTCACAGACACAGAAGAGAGTGGGGTCAGAGGACACGGCCTTCCTCCTCAGAACCTCAGGCAGACAGGGTTACCTCTCACAACATTCTCTGTCCGTAACTAGATACGTGGCCATTGTCCACAGAAAGGAAATGTAGAAAATGTGAGAGAGGAAAAGGATTATTTTATGAGCAAAAATGGTCTCTTCCACATAAACTAAGCCAAACAATAAGCAAAGTGATAATATTATTCCCCAACATCAGTGTAGTCAAAAAAAATGGGAAGGTCAAATTCTATGATTCTTCGTTGCGTAAGAGAATGGCTTTGCTCGGAGTCTGTTCTAGTTCTGTTTGGTGCGTGCGGACACTGACTTCGGTTGAGGAAGCTTGTTGTCACACTGTGGGCACTGCATCAGGAACTGGTGCTGTCCGCTCCTATCACCCCTGCGATATTGGGGTGACCAGAGTGGCCGAGAATGACCCAAAGGTCAGGGCTGCAGTAGTCCCTTCCAGGATGGCTTCCATGCTCCCATGACGAGCACTGCCAAGCATGGGTTGTCGAAGGGCAGGATTGGTGGCTGTGGTTGACAGAGTATTTTTGTGTGGCTCTGGCATGGTGACCTTGGAGAAGTCAGACATTGGTAAGTGGCCCAGGCTCCACAAGAAGGTGCCACATGGGAGCATAGCAGAGGCTTCTGGGCAGCCCAAACATGGAATCGCGTGGCAGCAGGGAGTTCTAGCCAGCCACTAGCACCAGCCCGCATCCCAGCAGAGGCTAGCAGGCTCCTCATCGTGGAAAGGGGGTGCTCAGTCACACTTCAGGGGAGCCTGTAGACCATCCTGGATATCACTGGGGGTGCATCTGCTGTAGAGTCACGTGTCAGCGGCCTGGGAAGAGAAGGGGGACAGTTGACTTGCTTGATGTAAGAATGAGATGTTCCTAATGAGTACTCTACGATCTGGTCATGCTGGTCTGGGAGATAAACTGCTGTTGAGAAAATTAGAATGTCACAGGTCCGAGAGGCCTGAGGAGGGGATGGATTTTCCCTGCGGAACGTGAAATCATCAGAAATTGTGGCAGTGGTTGTGATGGCCATGGGCACTCTGAGTAATGTGAAACCTTGAGCAAATGGGAGCGACGCGCTGAGGCCTGTCCGTGAGTGCAGGAGGAGGACGAGGAATTGGCATCCTTGGTGGTGTACACTTCCAAGGCGTGGGCGTTTCTAGGAAGGAAAAAGAGACACAGTGTCTGTGACATCCTTGAGGTTCAGGGACAACACCTGTGGCCAGTCTGTCGTTCAGGAGAGTGGGAGGAATGACAAAACCTTTCCGTGGGGTGGGGGCTCAGGGAGCAAGCTGGTTGTCAGGTCAGCAAGAAGATGAAGGTGACACCTGGACAGAGATGGGACTCAGGCGGCAGCAGACTGACCAGCGGGCACTGGTGCAGGAGGCTTGGAGGGAGGGGAAATACGTAGAATGACTCAAAAGACAGTGCCTGGGATCGCTGCCACTTTGCCATGAGACTGCAGGACCAGGGCCCCACGGCCGGCTTCCATGCAGCCCGAAAGGCAGCGCCTCCAGACTCCCCAGCACCCACCCACTCAACCTCAGGCCCGGCCTCTCTCTCTGTCTCCCTGACGTGTGTCTGTCCAGATGTGATGCCTGTCCCGGGATGATCCCCGCCACCCTCCCCAGCCCGTGTGCTTGCACAGCACCTTCTTCCCTCCTCCCTGTCCGAGTCTTCTCGTCCAACCATCATCTACACTACGTTTTGCTTTTCAGCAGGTTCTTTGCTTGTTTCTCCTCCATTGAGCCCACAGAGGATATGTACCCACACGCCCCCCGCCTTGCTGTCCCAGAACTTCAAACAGGACCTGGCAGGCCCCAGGTGCCCACTCAGTGTATGTGGGCTAGCGAGCCCGCGGCCTCCCTGAGCTGCTCACCTGGATAGTGAGCTGTTAGAGTCATTAGGTCGCTGTGATGTGCCCGTAGCATTTGTGTAGAGGAAAACAAGGACAGAAAGGAGGGGGCGTCTTGGAAGGTGCTGCCTACTGTCAGGGTCGCTGGGTTGTGTTTTGCCTTCATCTGACAGGCGTAATAGATCGTGTGTTTCCTAACACGGGTGGCCATCCGTACTGTTATGCTGTCTAGAAATGCCTTTGGAAAGCACGCGGCGGGACCAGATGGAGCTCTACTGATAAGGGGGCAGCTCGGAGAACTCGGAACAGCACTGGCAGCTGCCAGGAGGAGGAGTTAGGAGGGGGCTAGGTTGCCGGGGACACGGGGCATGACGTTGCTTCTTATGTACTTCATTTCCCTGGTATTGCCATGTTTAGCACATAGCAGGATTTCTCGGACTCAGGGATCAGCTAACGATTTTTATGATTATGTTGTAGTATTGGAAAAATTCCCAGTAAGTTGACGTTCCTATAGGCCGTGTGTTGCTGAGGGTCGTTAAATGCATCAAAGTCTTTCCAAAAACAACTCTATTTCAGGAAAAAGAAGAGAGGCCCCTCTTGTGGCATGAAGTACGTGTACCTGCAGCTGGTCCTCAACCAGGTACATCGCGGTCACGCCACTTTGGGTGATAAGCAGCTGTCTTCTTTTGGAGGTGCTGGCCAATGATGCAAAAATAGGCCTGTGCCTAGAGGCCTGGAGTCCAGCACAGATCCTACTCTTACCTGCCAAGTGACTCCTCTGTGGGCCTTCACCTAACTCTTCCATCAGTCCCAGGAAAGAACCGGGCCAGCTGAGCCTTACCGTGCCCTCTGCCTTTACTATTGAGTCAGTGCATCATGTATTTGATGCTTACACTCAAGGGCATCTCCTCCACCTTCCGGCTCATCAAGGGTTTGTTTTGGTAGAGCTTTTGAAGAAGGTGAAAACAGAAGAACATGGAGCAGCGTAGCCAGGAAGGAAGACAGAGGTGTGCTGCCAGGCACCAGTGGTGGCCTTGGCCAGCACTCACCTTCCGTTGTCTGGCACTGTCCCCCTTAGTGGTAAGCACACAGATTCCTCCTGGCTCCATGTTACCTGTGTCTCCGCTGCCATCTCTGGCGTGTTTTGCTGGTAGTGAGCTTCCTCAAGTTCCGACTGCAGCTTAGACAAGGAAGATGACTATGACGTAACAGCTTTGCAGCAGCATGTGGGCCCTTCTTGGTGATCTGGTCTCTCTTGAGAGCAGCTGGCTTAGACCACGTGAACAGAAAGATGTTTGAAGGTGGCTTCTGCAGTCCCATGTGTGCCACCCTTCTTTTTACTTCTGGAGCTGTAGGGTATGTCAGGATGGGACGTACCGTGCAGGATGTCAGCCCTTCGGGGAGCTCTGCTTCCTCAGCTTGGACAGCTTGGACTGCTGGGCCATTCTCAGACACACGCCTATCAGAAGTCCTTCGCGGTCCTCCTTTACTGAGACCGACTTGTCCATGAAGCTGCTACAGCTGCCCCCGGAAAGGGTCAGTGTGGGGTTCCACGTCAGAGGAAACCCTGCCACTCGAAGTTCAGAAACTAAGGGTGAAAATAGTTTCATTGCTTTTTGGAAGGAAAGAAAACCCATTCCAGATAAAATTCATTTAAAAGCTAGAGATTTTCTTCTTAGATTGAGTTATGCCTCAGATCTGTGTTATCATACCCTAACCCTAACAAAAAACGGGGAGACAAAAATAATTATATGTCTTGTGATTGTTTGCGATCCCAGAGTCCAGCCTCCCAGGAATGGAAGAGTGTCGTCCACAGAACGTGGCCAGCAGTGCACACGTCAGTGTCTGTACGTCACAGGCACTGGCACCTTTTTCGGTAATTGAGCAATCTCTTCATCCAGACCAAGACAAGTTTCTAAGATTGGAGAGTTGGCTTATGGCTGCCACTACATTCCCTCAGAAAATCAAACCCGGTTCCGACTTTGAATTCACTGTAAAGAAGGCGTTTCTGTTGCCTGCCCACACTGACTTAGCCTACGTGGGGATAGGAGTATGTCCAGGCTGGTGATACTCCCAGAGTTGCAATTTTGTTTCTGTTTGAAGTGCAATGTCCCAAACTGAACATTGTGTTTCATAATGTAAATCATGAATATCTACAAGTAGTAGTTGAGATATCATAAGAAAAGACCAAAGTAGAGGGTGGCCATCTTAGCAAGTGACAAAACCTACAGGTGACGGAAGGAAAAGGATATAATTTTACCTGGAAGAACGGGGTGTACTAAGAGGTTAAACTAAAGTTGGGGGGAAAGTTACGTGTGGGCAGAGACGTGACGTGCACTCACTGTCATCAACTGAAAGCGGAAAGTGAGGTCACAGAGCACAGCCTGTTGGGGAAGGGGACCTGGTCTGTAGACTTTGGGGTGAAACTGGAGACATCAGGGACCCAACAGAGCATTTGTCATGTTGTGGAGAGGCCCCAGAGAAGCAGCCCCGCTGACTGGGCCTGTCTGGAGGACTTGCACACCCCTCCTTGAAGTCCTCCTTCCAGAGGGTCTTTGCTTGTGCTCCACAGCTGCCTCGGTGTCCTGAAGCGATTCAGATATTGACCTTTCGTGGTTATGGTGCTGGGGAGTGGGTCTTCCCTACGCCACATTTCCCGCCCCCTAGGCGTGGGGATTTGGCACTAGCCAGTTCCCTGTCCACTCCTGTTACAGAGGGAATCCTCATTAGTCTTTTTTCCTCACTGTCTAATATGCTTAAATTCCATGGGTGGCCCCTGGGAAGCACCCCTCTGACTGGGCCTGAAATAATTTGCCCCTCCCCCTTAACTAAGTTTCTGGCAGTTAAAGTGTGAAGCTGTGTAGCCGTCTGAATAGCTCAAACGGGAGAACAGAGCTTACTTGCTGGATAAGCAATGATACTGTGCAGTAGGACCAGGACAGATGTGTGCTCTGAAGCTTGCTTTGTGTGAAAGGGAAGCTGTTGTGGCCAACGTGTTACTTGGGCATTTCTCTGTGCTCCTGTGTTCCCTACTTGCTGGCTTGCAGGCCCCACCCAACCCCTGCATGAAGGGTATAAAAGTAGCCTTCCCTGAGCTCGAAGCCTGCCATTTTGGATCTTGAGGGATTGTTTGAAGGGGAGTGCAGCTACGCTTGAACACGGAAGGTCCTCCTCTAGCGGGAAGGTCGTCCTCCTTGACTGAGAGTGCACAGCTTTGGGAGGAAGGCACGTGGAACCACGAGAGAGGAAGGGGCATCCAATTCAGCAGCCAGATCAGCCAGATCAGCTCGTGAGATCAGCAGGGAGACAGATGTCACAGCCAGGTCACCCTCACATCCGAGGCCTGCCATTTGGGATGATCCAGGCAGAGGCCCACTAGCATAATAAATCTTCCTCTCACCTCTGACCTCTTGGCTCTGAGTCTTGATATCTCTGGGTTCGTCAGATTTCTGTAACAGTCTTGAGTCGATGGAGTCAGTCTCCGCAGGCTGTCTGCCTGCCCTCCTTTCCCTGTGTGGTCAAGCACAGGGCTTGTTCGTACACTGTACTGTGTTGACAATAATTGGTGTGGTTAATAATTATTTCTGAAGTGAATGGCTCATTGTTTTGCTACTTCAGGGGGAAGGTTTTTGTTTTTAAGAAATGGCTATAAATCTGAAAATGAAATTATAAATACGCTTTCAAAAAAAACTTTAGATCAGTGGCTTTTCAGTCAGTAAAGCCTTTGAAAGTGACTAGGTGTTGACGAAACTTTGAAATATTCAAAAGATTGTCTTCTCTTCGGTGCTCCCTTGGGTACATCCAAGTATCGAAACAGCCACATAATCTTTGAAACAGACTCTTGACTGCTCGGTAAGAAGGGTGGATGCCCATACGACACGAGGCAGGAAAGCCATCAGCACCACTTTGAAGTCTGTGCTGAGCCGGCATCAGAGCCCGGGTTTCTCAGCTCCACCCCCTTCTACGTGTGTGTGTGCGCGCACGTGCACATGCGCACATGCATGTGTACGTCACATATGTGCTACTTATATCAGTCTCTGAATTCCTTGCCCCATTCTAGTTTTTCTAATCTTATTAGGAAAAATGGAAAACCTTAAAGGAGCAGCACCCTTGGGAGAGTTTCGTATTCTCCGCACTCTACTTAAATGTCGTTACCAGCCGGCACTTACCCGGCCACCCAGTGCCTCCGTGTTTCATAGCGGTCCAAACAAGACAAAGAAGCCCGGGGCTTCCCCAGAGGCTGGGGCTTCCCCTCTGTTATGTTTTGGATCTGGAATGTCTCCCAAAAGCCTCATGCATTTTAATCTAGTGGACTATCTGTGCAACCATGTGTTGTCAAGAGGAGAGGCCTGGGTGGACGGGGTCTGGGGCGTGCAGCAGAGGATGCTGGGACAGGGCCTAGAAGGGTAGCTCCACCCCTCCTACTTCACTCGGTTTTCTGTTGACCGTGCTATGGGAAGTTTTCTTCTGCTGTGCCAGAAGGTGGGAGACCTTCTGAAACTGTGAGCTAAAATAAAGCTTTCCTCCCTTAAACCGTAGATGTTGGGTATTCTGCCTCAGCAATGAGAAAGTAACTGAAAAAGAAAGAGGTGGGGTCTTTGGTGTGACGTCATCTGACCATGTGGTTTGGAAGCCTTTGGAACGGGGTTGTGGGAGGAGTTTGGAAAGGTTTGAGGATGCCGGCTGGAGAAGCCTTAGAATGCTGTGAACTGAGCTTGATGGAAGATTCTAGTCAGCTCAGAAACCAGATGTTGATAAAACTGTGGACAGGAAAGGCCAGCATCAAGAGGTTTCAGATGGCAAAGAGGAAGTGTGCCAGCATTTTGCCCTTGTTCAGAGATTTCAACAGAAACTGAGATTAAGGGTAGTAAACTATTTGATAAGGTGGAAAAACTTTCAAATTAGCCCATTGTTCATGCTGCCACGTGGGTACTGCTTGTGGTTTTTCGCTAGCTCAGTGGTGAAAAGCAGGAAAAAATGGCAGAAAAAAGATCTAAAAAGTTTGCAGTTTTATAATACCGGAAGGGATCACAAAGATGGGGCAGAAGAGCACAGAGTTGTTAAAGAGACAGGCATTGAGAAGCCAAGTACTTAGAATCAGGATTATAAAATAGATGGCTTGAGGATATCTCAGAAATCAGTGGTGCTCCACCTTACTGATTCAGGAGTGGAAAGGCAAAGACTTTGCTCTGAGTACCCCAGGGCATCCTGTACGGCCGGAGGTGAAGTGTTTGCTGGAACTCAGACATCTAAGAACTCAGAGACCTTGACAGTGGTTGTCCAGTAGACTGCTGCTAAGCCAGCAGCACAACCTTGGCATCACCCGTGTGGTGCTGATTTCACAGGCATGCAGAACCCAAGAGTTGTGGGGTCACGGAGGCCTCCACCTAGATTTCAGAAGAGGGCCTTGGAAGCCATGCAGCGTGCCTCTGAGAAAGAAATGCCTGAAGTTGTGAAGGGAAAAGTGCTTAGGGCTTTCCACCTCAGTGCAGTGGAGACCCTGGAAATTTAGAAATGCCGGAATCATGGGTTATCCCCTAGGGAAGGCTACAGGCTATGACCACAGCCAGCCCCAAGACAAAGCTACGGAGATTGCAGCTGGAAGCATCACTGTGCAGGGCCACCCAAGCCACTGGAATTCACATCTGGTCACAGCTTGCATGGGCTACAGAGCTACAGAATGTCATGGAACTGTAGGACTTCTTTCCTGCTTTGGTCCAGTTGCTTTCTATCCTCCTAATCCTCTCTTTCTTAGAATGGGAACGTTTTCCATGTGCCATTGTGTGCTGGAAGTGTTTAATGTTTACTTGATTTTCAGAGGATCTCACACCAAGGTGTTTGCCTTGGGTCTCAGAGGAGACTTTGTACTTAAGACTCCTTAGCACTGCAAACTGTTAGAACTTGGGCAACTCTGAGAGAAGGACCGAATGCATTTGGCTTAAGGACGTCCACATGCGTCTTTTGGGGGCCAGGAGTGAAATGTTACGGTTTGAATCTGGAATGCCCCTCCCCGGCCTCATATACTTGGATGTAGTGGAACACCTATGGCACCATGTGCTATTAAGAGGCGAGGCTGGTAACGAGGGCCAGAATATGGGCCCTTGACCCAAACGGACAGGATTACTGGAATAGGACCTAGAAGACTAGTTCTCTGCCCCTCCTACTTTACTTGGCTTTTTGCCGAGGCATGAAGAGCTTTTCTCTGGCTATGGCTCTGCTGTGTGCCTCTACCATGGCCAACCTCCCATGAGTGGGCTGTGTGAGACCTTCTGAAACCGTGAACTAAAGTCAGTCTTTCCTGACTAAATTAGCAGATGTCAAGTGTTCTCCCCACAAAGAACAAGCAGCTAAGACATCCTCCAGATTCCTGTAAACCCAGTGTCCTCCACCCTGTACAACATTAAATCTCCCCTGTGTCCATATCCACAGCGCTGCTTTGTGTCTCCCAGTGCTCCTGTTTCTAGAACCTCTCCATGTCGCCTTGCCTTGGTCTCCCCTGCTGAAGTGTCCTCTATTTGGTGTCTCTTTTTACCAGCCTCCAAACTCAAGAATGACCAACTGCTCCCTTTTCTGGTGAGCCCTGAGGACCCGGTGAACCCTGTGCTCTCATCCTCAGTCACGCTGGGCTGCAGGGCCTCATCAACGAGTCTGGACTGTGTATTTTTGAATCCATAGGCATTAGGACAGAGTCTACACAGTGCAGAAGGCATTTGAGAAAGATCTGGGGCTGACCATCATGCTGTCCTTTTCCCTAAGTTGCCTGTCCAGCTCTCCATTGCCCCAACGTGTATATCCTCCGCACTCTTCCTCGACCTCTTCTTAGAAACACTGGCTTCCAGGGACTAGAGCCCCCAGCCCCTCGGTCCTTGGGCTTTCTGTGAGAATAGCCGGGGAGAGCAGGAGGAGGGACCCGAGATCACACCTTCTCTCCCTGGCATCTGTGCTCGTGTGGCATCGCTTCTTTGCTGACATTCTTTTCTGAAAGATGGCTCCTTTCCTTCTTCTGAAATCTGGGTGGAAGCCTCCTTTTCCATGTCTGTAGCTTTCACTGGGCCCTGGAACTGAACTTTGGTTTCTGTATGCCTTTAGACTTAAATGTGGTAAGAGCTTTCTGTTCTTGATATCTCTAGGTACCTCATAATCTCTTGTTTCATTTAGTTTTCCCTTCGGCTCTGCCCATACGTGTACAAATAGTTTGCTGTAAATAGGTCCTGTGTGTGACATTTGTGGGAGTACTGTGTCCAGCCAAGACTGGGTGTTTTTCTACATGAGACACAGGCCCACAGAGTCCTACTGGATCAGAGGTGTGTCCTGGGATTCTTTCACTTGCCTTGACTCTGGCCAACTGTCCTGCTCTAGGGACACTGAACCCTGCTAGCCACCAGTATGGCCCTCCTGGGACACAGGAGCAGCCTGCATGCCTAATCAACCGAGAAGGTCACCAGAGGCCCGGGCACGGCACCTTCTTCTCACGTTCTTACTGTCTCCTCTCGGAGGCCACTCTAGCGTCAGGGTCCCTGTCACCCACTCTGATGATCTGGGGTTGGTTTTCTCTAATAATTGGGCGTGTGATGAGGGTCTACATGGAGAGAGGAAAGTGCCTAATATGACCTGCTTTGACCACTCACTTTGCCAAAGTCAGGGTGGGCATCACTGAGGACCATTCAGCAAAAGTGCAAAAATCAACCCACTGGAGAATTCCATGTCCCCACAATTTTTAGGGCAGAGTGGCTATTTTCTTCTGCTTACCTCCTTTGAGCTAAAAGTAGTTTGATACAGAATTGCTGCCTTTCAGTCAGACTTTCCAACTATATATAGAAGAGGCTCCTGCCCTTGTTTTGTGCCACGGTTTCTGTGCTTTGCAGCTAAAATTAGTGTTGGCACTCGTTCCTGGCACCCACGCTGCAAGCTTCCCCTAATTTGCTGCCCACCCGCCCCTTGCGGTCCTTCCCAGCCTCCCTGCTCTCCAGGTGTGCCCAGCTCGTGGTGCATCCGCGTCTCACCCCACAGAGCTGCCCGGTTCCGGTCACCGAGGCTGGCACATAGCCTTCTGCTGGCCTCCCTTTTTCTAGAAGCCTGGTTTTTATTCCTGTATAGTAGTACTTTGTTTCTTCCTTACTGCAAAAACAATGCGTATTCATAGTAGAAAAACACTGAGAAAAGTATAACCCTCCCAACCACAGATAACAGATATTTTATGTATGTTCTTTGAATATAACTAGAGACTTACATAAGACACACACACACACACACACACACACACACACACACACACACACACACAGAAAAATCTAAAACAAAATGCAATAGCTCCACATATTATTTTGTAGGCCGCCCTTTCATTTAACGGCAAATGAAGGATTTTCATACATGCAGAAAATGTATGAAACCTTCATGCACACAATTTTTTATTCATACTTCTGAGTAATGCCAGGTGTGAAGACTTCACACCTGAAGTGAGGGGATGGGATGGGAGAGTTCCTCCTGATCATCTTCCCTGTGGTCCCCGGAGTGCCAACTTTGTAGTGGTCAGCTTTTAGCTTGTCTTTGTTTATTCACTATCAGTGAATTATATCTTCTTGACAAATTAAACCTTTAATTATATTCATAGCAATCTGATTATTCATCAACTTTCTACCTCTACAAATGGTTTCTATGTGAAAGTCCCCTTCAGTGCTAATACAGCCTCATCTTTTATTCATACACAGAAAGTGTACGATTGCCATCATTTTAAGGCTAACCTGTTTGAGACCTTCCATACTCGTTTTATCAGTTGTGTATAGCAGACGGTGGAGGTTTATCCAGGCAAATTTTTGTCTATGAGCTGAGAATTTCGGTCCTTTCATGTCCTTAAATATAACTCTGGACATTGGGTTTATGTCTACCATCTTGTTCTTCCACTCTGTATTTGTCTAACATCTCTATGTTGTTGATATTGTTCATTTTTGTCCGTTTTTCAGAGTGAATTAATATATTTTATGACTGTGTTTTCCCTTTTCCGATTTGAAAGTTAAGGTTTTGCTTTGGATTTTGAAACTGCTTCATTAATTCCAGCGCACACACTCAACTTACCTACATCTAAATAGATCCCAGTTTCATTTTCCTGTCTTAGACAGGAGCTGAGTCGTCAGATCCCCTGACCCCATCACTGCTCCTCTCCACTCCAGTCATCGGCCCACACTCTAATAATTCTGATACCATTTTTGAGCCCATTGGACCTTATTATTCCTTTCTGTGTAGCTCATGGTCATTGCATTCACCCACGCGCATACTTATTACTCTTTATTACCAGTTCTCACACCTCAGAGGCTCTCATGGGTATCACTTTCTATTTTGAAGGACACTATATTTAGTTTCTTAGAGGTGTTTTTCTCCTGACAGACTCAGTGTTTTTGTTTGTTCCGTAGGAAACGTCTCTGGTTTTATACTTGGATGTGAGTTTGGCCTGAATATAGAATTATTTCATTACTTAGGAAATAATTCTGTACTATCGCTATCTCAGTGTCTTCGTCCCCTGGCTTCCTTTAAGATCTCTCTTTCCCTTTTTCTCCTTCTCTCTCTCTCCCTCCTTCTCTCTGAGTTTCTGCAGTCTCACTGTGTCTAGGCTGGTTTCCTCCTGGGGAGGGACTTGTCTACATTGTGTCTCCGATTACTCATCAGAGTCTTGCTTTCATGGACTACAGCCTTTTACAGATTCTCAAAATCAGCTCCTTTATCCAGTCAAATACAATTTCTATCTCATTTTTTCTCCCCTCTGGGCTTCCAGTCGAGCAATATTCCGATGTATGTGTTACATTCCCTTCCTGAATTTTTCCTCTCGGTGCTGCATTGTGGCCATTTCCTTCATTTACATGGAGCAGTGTGGTAGATTTTCTCTCACTACATCAGGGCTATTAAAGACACCACAGATTTTGATTAATGGATGTTTTAAATTTAGCTCCTCCTTGATTCCCTGTGTCTGTACCTTTCTCCCACTGTGTTTTCCAAGACTGCAAGCATAGCTTTCGGAGCCCCGTGTAATTACCTGGTCACCCAACGTTCCTGTGGCCCTGCCCCATCCGTCTGTTGTGCGAGTCTCGTCCTCCTGTGCCTGCGTGGTGTCTTATCCGTGGCAGTGGCGGTCGGAAATCTGCAGGCGCCTTCAGGTTCCGAGGCGTGTGCTCTCTCTTCCTCCAGGTCTGAACAGGTGTGGGACCTGGAGCCACAGCTACCTGGAAACATACGCTTCGCATGTTTTTTTCCTTCTAGCTCTTCCTCTTCTGGTCTGCTTGGCAGACAGACAAGCCTTTCTAAAGAGCCATAGGGTTGATGGTGAGGCCGGAGACCAGTGCTCGTGGCCACAGCTCAGAAGCCACGGCCGGTGAAGGACCTCGGTGAAGACAGGGCATCGCAACAAGGCGCCCCACCTCAGGCAGACCCGGAGCTGCCTTCAAGCCCAAAGCACAGTGTTTTAAGCACTACCCAGAAAAGCAGAAGGGGACTGTGACATGCCAGTGAGCCCTCCACATTCACGTAATTCCCAAGAAGGAGCCCTAAGGTTTCCATCAGATGTACAGCTCTTTAGGGATTTGTAGGTGATGAAGTTAGTGTACTTGTGCTTAACTTTCACCCAGCCGTCTTCCTAGTGTCAGGCAGTGGTTAATAACAGAGGCCTGTAATACTGAGAAGTTGAAGTCACCCCAGTGCCCCCTTTAATGGATGGATGTTGTTCTAGGCCTTGTTTGTAAACCACCACGGTTTCAGAGTGTGTGTGTGTGTGTGTGTGTGTGTGTGTGTGTGTGTGTGTGTGTTACGTGATTAATAGTAATTCTGATTTTCTCCTAACACAGCTTTGCTTTTTACATAATTTCATAATGATTTGTTGGTTATGTTCAGTTCTGATCTAGTAGATAATATTCAGACCCAGTGTTTTTGAGTTTGCCTTCACTGTATACCCGTCACTCCTTTTCTTGTGATGCCCTGGCATCACCTCTGGCACCATGGAAGGTTTAATCTGAACACAGAAATAAAACATTTCACAATATAACATGCAACAGGATGACACTTGCTAGAGTTCAGCACCACGAAGCTACTGGGGAAGAGGCTGCTGAGAGGCTCTCTCGTCCGCTGTGGTTTCCTTTTGTATCACATCCGGGTCAGAGGTTGGGAGAGGGGCTTCTGCCCATCACCAGATTGCATTGTGGGTAATCCTTGCTTGTGACAGGCGGGGTGTGCCTTAGGGAGAGAAAGGGGAGACCCCATTCGTGGTGATTCTGAGAGAGGGCAGCTCAAAGACAGGAATAGTTGAAGTACTCTAGCTTCTCAAGAGTTTGATTAGACTGGATTGGTAGAAAACAGTATGGCTCCACTGGACAGCAGAGATGCAACAGTTTGATGACAGCAAGATTTAAAGAGTTTTCCTGAAAAGCTGGGGCAGGACAGGTAGAAACAGCTCTGTGCAGCACCATATGAGGAGATTCTAAACTCAGGACACTGGTACACAAGGGATCTTGTGACTGTTGGAGGGATTGTGTCAACTTGTTGAAACTGGGGAACGCGGAGGGATCAGGTTTCAGGTGTGTGTTGTCTTGAGGGCCTGGACCTGGGGAGGGGTATCCCACTGGCAGTTTGAACTGAAGAAAGGAGGGAAGAAGAAACATTGTTGGCAGCCTCTTCCTAAGAAAACTCGGGCCTGCCTTGAGTCTGGGAGACTTTGGCTTGCTCAGACCTTCACTTCCCAGATCTCCAGAGCATATTCTCCACAGTCTTCAGGTGATAGCCTTGCTTTTTAGGACAGTCACCTGCAGCAGGCTCCCACCAGCTGTCCTGCACTCTCAGACAGGTGTCCTTCTGGCATGAGCCTGAGCGGCTACTGACCCCCTCAGGTCTTGCACGTGAACACAGGCCAGTTTGAGCACTCTGACTCCAAATTTGTAGGCCCTCCAAATAAATTCCCTTTATCTCTATAAATTCTATTAACTCTGTCTCTCTTAGAACCCTGACCAATACAGATCCTCAAAAGTGGCCAAAGGAAACATCACACAATGTGTGGCAGAGATAAGACAGGGACGGCAGAGCCGGGGCCCCGTCTCAGCCACCATCATTGGCTTATCATCTTTCTGCATCTTGTTATATAGTTAATTATCTAGACTAATTCAAGTTCTGCAGACGACTTCATACCCTCTACCAGATGCTCTCAAGTTTCAAACGTTTCTCATCTCATAAAAGGGAAAAACATATGAATATAAGTGGTACTGTAATAGTGTTGTAATATGTCAGTAATGAATTACGTATATACATATGCACATGCAACTACTCCGTTTAATATAGATTAAAATTTAACATGATACAAGTCTGCTTTGGCCTTTATTCAAAAATAATTTAAAATTTTAAAAATGAAATAAGCCAAAAAGGGCAAGTGTATTTTTAAAAAAATACCCCTTACTCCAGTGTAAGCCAACATCCCTGCCAGATTTCCCTGCCAGTCTCACCATGCACTTCCTCGGATATTGAAAAAAGAGTTTAAGTAAAAATCGTCACTTTAAAATGATAGCTTTTCTTTTCTTTAAATTAAGAGTGAAAAATAGGGAACAGCAGTAAAAGCATCTCTGAATATGAATATACAACCTAAACAGCAATTGAATCAGCATGAACTTTATCGAACTAAAAGTAAGCCACCTTTCACTAACCCAAGGGTTTCTCCTAAGATGACAAGATTAAGCAGGTATATGCATCATAAATTGTTCTTCATCTCTTTTTGTTATTTTGAAATAATAATGTTGAAAATATTTAAAAACTGAGACGCTTTCCCATAGTGCCTTGCTGGCTGTGCACACGCTTCACCACTGCAAAGGATTTTGTTGCCGTCTGAAAATATTAGCCATTCCACCCAGCGACTTCATAAAATCCCATCTGTGTCTTTATATCTGTCCTCACGCCAATTATAAGCTCGCACATGTCCTTCATTTAGTGCTGGGTGGATGGACTTTTTCCACCCAGTATTTATTTATGGCATAAAAACCAGCCTCTCAGCATGATGACTTTCAGTCAAAGATGTCACTCAGAGGAGCCGGGAGCATGGGAAGGTTGCCTGCAGCAGGTGTGAGTGCTGAGAGCAAGCGGCTCAGCGTAACCCAGGGAGCCACCCCAGGGCCTGTGTGTGACAGCTGTCGCCAGCTCCCAAGCCAGTCGGTCTGTCTCAGTGGCCAGGTACATCTGAAATCCCATCTGAAATCATGATGAAATTTCACTCCAGAGCACAAGGCAAATCTTACATTCACATTAATGTGCAGAAAACTCCAATATCACACGAAAGTTTCCCTTCAAAATTTAAGTAAAATTCAGACTTCTAAATAACTATTTTCCTTACTATTGAAATTTCTGTTACCCAAGTAGCACTGTGTTTTTATTTTATTTAAATGACAGATGTGACTGAGAAATGACCTATGCACCAAGATTAGGTTATAAACGAGGTCCACTTCATAATCTACGAGTGAATAAGTTAACTTTTTTTCTGTGCACAATTATTGGTAATACCTTCTAAAATGGTGCTCACCTGTGCGCTTCAAACATTCAAGTATTTATTATCACTGAACTTTTATACGGACTAGAGACTTTCTTACTTAATACAATAGTCCTTAGCCTAGTCTCCCTGAAACCATTATTTTAACATTTAGTTGAAAAGCTGTGCCTGGTGATGAGTGTAGATTTGTAACTGCAGCACTCTGGAAGGCTATGGCAGGAGGATAACAAGTTTGAACCTCGCCTGGGCAACTTAGCAACTGGAGGAGACCTTGTCTCAAAACTCAAAAATAAAAACTGGGCTGGGGATGGAGCTGAGTGTGAAGGCCTTGGGTGGATCATGGGTACCACGGCCAAAAAATAAGTAATTTAAATAATTGAAAGTAAGGGAAAGTAGAGTATCCTTGCTTTTTGTGTAGTTTAAATATGAAGCCAATTATAACTTTCACTTTATAAATATGTTTATATAGATACATTGCTCATGCAAATATATTTTTAGGACACTGACCGTTTATTAAGAGCTTGTCATTTATACTTCAGTATTCTATATTACCAGGGGAAAGGATATATTACATGCATGAAATGGCCATGAATTTATATAGGAATTGAATGAAATGTCGTTTTGTTTCCTGCTATTTGACATTTATAATTCACAGTGTTTTGTATATGCAAAATTGAAATCGTCCTATGTCACTATTTTTAATGTTAGAATGTTGCACTACTTTAATACTTAGAGATGTTTTTAAATTTGTACCTCCGAAGTGTTGTCAGTATATTTTACTGAATGTATTAGTAACTTATTATCTTCCTTATCCTTCTAAATTTTATGGCCTAATGCATTTACAGTAGTCATCCTCTGACACACAAAGATTGCATATTGTCATATGCTCGCAGTATGAAATACTATATTTGGAAATCTTAGCCATTTCCTCTTCTGAGCCTTCCTAAATAGAAAAGAAACTTTCAAAACCATCTTAATGCCATGCTTTTAAGTTGCTCTCTGAATGTTTATCTGAAGAGATTAAAATTTAAAAAAAAACTAAAAATTTAAACCACCAAGAGCTAAACCTTCTCTTCTGAAATTCAAAAGCAGACCTAGAATTATGCATAAGTTGAACACCAGCGTTACAAAGGCATCATTAAAATTTCTCCCATTCGCATTCCTTTCATATACTGAAAACTTGCTCTGCTGCAGTTGCAAACAAAAAGCAAAGAGAAAATTCCCCTTCCGTTGGCATACAACTTTCCCTTCTTGATAACCGTCCTAGCTTTCTTTCTCAATCTTGTCACTTATTTTTTTGATGTCTGCTTTTGTAAATTTCACCGTACTTTGAGAAACATGCAGTCTATGTAAGCAGTCTTCCAAAAGCATTTCCGTGTTTAGCACTCTAATTCGCCTCAGTTGTCAAGGGATTTGGGCATGCTTTACTCCTGTGTGTTATGTACATAACATGTGTACTCTTACAGTCTTCAAAACATTTCAAATTCATGTGTTTTGATATGCACTAGAAGCCCTCCAAGATAATGCAGGTGTGTCTAGAAGTTAGCTTATTCGTTCGTTAGTTCATCCTTTTGCCCTAAATTCTTAGGGAGCATTACTACCTGCTAGACGTTGCACTGAGTGAACCTTTGGTTCATGGAGAACAAGTGCTAATGTGTACTCAATGGAAAACACGGACCTGGGGCCTAATCTGACACAGGGACAGGACCCTGAGCACCGCGAAGAGCCCAGAATGGGGTAGGTCAGGTTGTGGCTGGGGTGTTAGGGAACATTCCAAGGAGAGGGGTCGATGCCAGCCTGTGGGATCTGCTGTGCATCCAGTGCCACAGATGCTCGTGACTGACAGCTCCCTCCTCTGGAAGGGTTTCTCATGAGCCTAACTACTAACTGTGGAGAACAGTGCTGCCCACGTGGGACAGAGATGAGAGAAAGGAAGATAGATCAGCCTTTATCCGTCTCCTTGGACACTTCCTGACGGATAAGTATCACTGTTAAGGGGCACACACAAGTCGTTTTTCAACAGAGACTGGGATGAAGAAGCTCGAGTGAGCCACAGGAGGGACCAGAAGGCCGCTGGGGAGCCAGGTTCCATCTGGAGAGAGGAGAAGCAGTGTTCTCCTCAGCGGTGACCCTCGGGGAAGCCCTTGGGGGCAGCAGGGGCACCACTGGCCCAGGCACCCGGCACCAGTGAGGGCCTCTGTCAGCTGCACAGACTCCTGAACAACCAAAGCGGGAGGAGACTCCAAGCAGGATGGAAGACACAGCCGACCTGGGAAGCAGGTGGAGCGAGCCAGCCCTGATCCAAGCAGCAGACAGGCCGTGCCCACCGACCACGGCTCCCGCGGGACTCAGCAATAGCACCTCGATGGAATGGTGTCCATCTGCCTCCAGAGAAAGGGATGTAGGGGAAGGTCAGGTGGTGGGGTCTATCCAGAGAGCAGCTGTCTCAAAACATAGAAAAACCTCAGTGAGTGCTTCACAGAAGACACGAGCACCCGTGGTCCTTCTAAAATTACAAAAGCACAAGAAAGAAAAAATAAGGCACAAAAGGAAACAGAAAAATCTAAAGAAATAACAGAAAGAAAAGAAAAATGAGCTGACAGAACTCAGGAAAAAGTAAAACTATAATTAGAGAGATGAGCTACATTGGAAGCAACGCAATATAAAATAAACAACAGTGAAAATATATTTAGAACCGTGGGTGACAGCCTTGAGGAGATCACACTAAACGGAACAAGTGAGCAAATCCAGGAAAGCAACCAGAGGAGAGACAGGTGGGCCAGGAGCTAAGCCACCAGCGTGATGCTTCTGAGAGCGGTGGCAGCGTAGAGTGGGAAGTGCGCATCAGTATCCTCGTCACCCTTGACGTTCACGTGGCAGGTGGGTGGTCTGCATGTCATGACTCAAGGAGTACCTGACCCCTGACCGTGAACCGGGAGTTCCTGCTCCACCAGCAGCCATGAAGGGAAGAATCAAAGTGAACCTCAGTGGAGAAACCGTGATCCGTGCATGAAAACAGAACGTCGGTCACTGATGCTGAGAATTACAAGTACGGAACAGGATCCAACCGTTATGCATCTTAAGAGTGCAGGTGTGTTCTGCCTATGTGTGTAAGGGCACATCACACACAGTGAGCACTGCTGGGGAGGAAGAAGCTGTGACGTCATCCTTCCACAGGAAGGAGGATACGGAGTGATGTGCGGTGAAACATGACATTGAAAATAGTTTCCTGTTTGTTTAGTCTCTGTAACTTTGTATCATCTTTACTTTGAGAAATCACTTAGAAATTTTGTGGTTTAAAATAGAATTCCACATGGTTAGTGTTTAGTTGAGGAACTTTTAAAAATGTGATAATACTTAACTGTTATCAGAATGACTGAGTAGTCATCATCGATATTAGACAGATGTGTGAAATATGATTTAACGTGGTGAAGATGGTGATTTAAAAGTGATTATGGTAACAGACACGGTGCCATTAACTACCCCTGGGTCCCCTCGCTTGGAACAGCCTGTCCCCTCATTCTAGCCGCTTTCTGAAGTAGTTCTGGAAGGCCTCCTTCAGGAGTATCTAGTTGTGCTGTTGTGGCTGCCTCGACGTCCTGAGTCAAGTCAAGGGACTCACCTTTCACTGTCATTTTGGCTTTGGAGGAAGCCCAGAAGTCGCACGGAGCCACATCCGGTGAATAGGGTAGAAGAGGGCACACTGCCCTGTTTGCGAGAGCCCGCCTTCCTGTCAGATGGCTCTCGGCAGCAGCAGTCACCATTTTTCATCACATCTCATGGAGACACTCAGGAAGCACAATTTCCAAAATTGCTCTAGAAAATGGCAAGCATGAGAGAAGCGTCCTTGAAGCGAGGAGCGGTGTATCTTCAGAGAGGTTCATGGCCATGGGTGTTTACTGTAATCATTTTTCCATTTAAACATTCGCCACATTGTCCAGTCACACCTCCTAAGTACAGCAGTGGTAGTTAGATGCACACAAGAAGGGAAAACAGAAGGTAATGAGAGAGGTGGCGAGCTCACGCCAGCCTCACAGACAGGAAGGCGAGACCAGAGACCAGCAACCTCGCGGGCATCCGGAGATCAAGGGCCAGGAACGACAGCATTACAAATGGCAGAAATCTTGGTGCTTGCGAAAACGCCTGCCGCGGCCACACGGATCATAAGTTTCAGACGGCGAGCCAGGAAGCACTTTCCACACGGATTGGCCGTCATGTACTGATGTGGTGACTAGACATGGAGCCCTCCCTGTGGCAGTCCACTGCTCCCCGGTACGTGGTTTATCAAGGTCTACCCTGTGACTTCACGAAGCAGCCACTTGTGGCCGAGCCTCCAGGCCAGGGCTCCGCTCTGTGGAGGAGCTCAGTCGGCCCTCCCCTTGAGCACAGAATCCAGATCTAGAACAGGCTTTCCCAGTGAGTATTCATGAACACAAGCAAGGGATGGATGCTCCCACCACTTGATCAGAGAAATGTGACTAGTATGAAACTTCTGAAATTCCAGAGACTGGTTGTGGGCTGATATTTTTGTATCCATCAGCCACTGCCAGTAATTTTTGATTAGCAAGAAAAGGTATGTGTTAACATTAGCCTACACTAAACACAACTAAAAAGGAATTCTGCAAGGAAACGCTATGGCTTCTGAAATCGGGTATCTTTCACGGATTCTCACAGGGTCCACAACAAGAGGGAATTTTGCCTCCTGGGAATATTCAGCAGCCTTCTGAGACTGTGGACGGGAGAATGGGAGGTTGTTGCTGGGGGCATCCGGCCTGCATGGGGGCTGCCCCACCCCAAAAGACACCTGCAGCCCACAGTGCCGGTTGTGCTAAGGTTGGGAAAGTCCGGATGTTCTGCTGCTTTGATGCAGATCATCAGAAGGAAGTTTTATCTTTGAACTGCTAGAGCTCTTGTAGCTCTCCGAGTCCATGTTTAATTATAATTAATGTCTTTGGCTCCCAGATAGATCAAAAAAAGAGTAAGGAGGGTGGAAGAAAAAAATAGTTTGGCTCTGGAGCAGAGGACGCGAGGAGGATTTGCCATCTGCCTGCTGCCAAAAGTAGGTGAAACCTTGGGGCTAGCTTTCCTCTTGTTTTCTTCCCAGAACGGAGCCTGGCAAGAATTAAAAACCAGGAGACAGTCGTGGCTGGCCTTTCTTCTGGCTCACCTCTGATTCTTGGGTTATCCGCTCATCCATAAGGTTAGATCGCCCCTCCTGTCTTGGGGTTCTGTTCTGGGGCACTTTGGAGAACCCAGATGTGTCTCAAAGCTGATAATAGCTTTGGTAAGTGATGGATCAGTGAATTTTTTTTATTTTTGAGACAGCATCTCACTGTATACTCGAGGTTGGTCCTGAACTCACTATGGAGCCCAGGCTGGCTTGGAACTCATGGCAATCCTCCTACCTCCTGAGTATTGGGATAACAGGCGTGTGGCAACCACACGTGATGGTGAGATTTCAAGTAGTGATTTATAAAGCTGATCAAAGCGTGAGTTAAGTTTGTCTTTGTTCTTTAGGACTCACTTTATAGGTAGACACTGAGCTATTATCCTCAGCTTTGGTCACCATCTTGGTGCGGGGCTGCCAGTGGTGAGCTGGCTGTTGTGGTGACATGTCTGCACCATTTCCATACCGATGGAATGAAACAGCTTCCCTAAGCTTGCTGAACCCCATGATCATGCCTGACATCCCAGCCCCATGACAGACCTCTCTCCTGCCCGCCACCCACCCTGCTCTACCTGTTAAATAATGTGAATGTCACTTTAGTTGTAGCCCCAGCTGTGACCATGGTCACACGGTGATGGGTGTCATTACCCTTGGAGGAAGTAGAGTTATCTCCTTGGATTCCAACAAGTCAACGTACTTAAAAGCTTCTCCTCCTTGATAGTTCAGAACGTGTTTGAACATTTTTGAGGAAAACAGAAAATCTCACATGAGCCAAAATTTGAGCTCTTAATGCCAAATAATTAAATAATCCAAGAAATACATACTCTTTTGCTCAGGAAAGTTGATTAGGATAAAATATTCACTACACACATAGGCCTTCTGTTGGTACCCATTTCAGACATGCAGTTTGAAGAGGGCTATAAACAACAGTGTAACTCGAGCACAGTGTTCTGACTTGTGGGCATAAGAAATGCAATGAAATGATGTTGACGTGGTCAAAAAATAGTGAAGGAGGAAATGAGACACAGGAAACAAGTGGTTTAATGGTAAGAGTCCTAAAAGTGGGTCATGAGAGACACGTGATGAGGGAGAGTGACATCACCAGCCAGCAAGCCTGCATTTAGGGAAAGCTTCCTCTGCACTGCCTCTCCCAGGTGCCTCAGTACTATTATGAAAGAACCCAGTCAATGCAAAAAAACCAAAGAGATAAGAGTTAAAAATGGTTCAGAGTCTCACCACTTAGAACAGCCGTGGCAGTATGTGATGAACATGATCCTGGATGTTTCTCAGTCATTGCGCAGAAAGAGGCTCAGGTAGGTGGGTGGGCGGGCGGGCAGGCATTTATGCAAGAAAGATAGGCAGCAGTTTCTGGGGGAAAACAGACGACACGAAGTATAAGAGGGGATATTAGAGAAAAGGAAGTGAAGGTGAACAATGAAAAGGTGAAGGAGGGTGGAAATGATGAAGGTACGTCTTACGGAACTTCGTAAATTTTCTAGAATGAATCTGTACGTTTTGTCTGACTAGTATGCGCTAATAAACAAACACAAATTAATATTAAAAGTGAAATAATGATTGCATTGTACTTAATTCCTTAAAAAAATATCTAAAACTAAAAGTTGGCTGAACTTTATAAAAAGCTAAAAAAAAACCTTCAGCAGTATTAACTCCTAAAACTGAAGTGGATGAGAGAAAGATTATGTAAAAATTGGAGTGAAGTTTCTAAATAAAAAGTTGCTTATCTTCTATAGGCTACTTGAATTTGTTACTTACTATGAAATGTATGTACGGGTAATACAGTGCCTGTTACCGAGTTTCCCCTCAAGGTAGTCAGCGCCTTGCTGTCCACGTTGCCGTGACCGACTCTTTCCAGACTGAGATTTCCTGTGTCCTAACTCTTCTGCATCTGTGCCCCCGGGAATCTCCTGAGATCCGGTCCTGAGGGCACTCTTCGTCTAGAGCCTGTGGTGGTGGCTCCCTCTCCTGAATCCCATGTCTTCTTGTGTGTATGGACTGTACCTTGAAGAGCACAGCTCTGGGGAGATCCTGCGTTTCTGAAGGGGTTTTATGGAACCCCCGGGCTCACAGTCCTGCCCAGAACCGTCTGTGCTCAGATGGGAGGCCCTTCCCATTGTCCCCTGGGGCCATGGCGAGCCCACACTAGTCCCAGGTGCAATTCCATTCCCCAGGCTTTCTGGGTAGCCTTCCCCACCTCTCTTAAATCCTGTAGTTCTGAAACTTCAGGCTTTGGGTTGGCACCGGTAGCTTTTCATTTTGGTGCTGGGTACACGGGGCCGTTCCAATTTGGCTAACCTTCCAAGTAATTCTTCCAGAGGGTTTTCTCTTCTAATTCAGCCATCAGACTTCCCCTTCCAAAGAATTTCTTCTTGTTGTACCGTTGTTTTTGTTTTCTTCCCCCAATCCTGTGGCCCCTGAATTCAATCACATTTCCTGAGTTTCTGAAGATAGGAATAGGAGTTTCTGAAGTTTCTTCTGCGGTTGTCAATGCTGCCCTTCTCTGCCTGGCTAGGTTTCTCTTTTCCATCTTTGTGGCTGTCCTCACGTGTCCTTTGATGCCTGCGTGTCCATGCAGAAAGTGCAGTCGGGCTCAGCAGCTGGCCAGCTGCGTGGTGGAGGAACTGACTGCCCCGACCCACTGAGCCAAGAGGAATCGTCTTGGGCTTCAGCTAATGCATATGAGTAACAAAACTTCCTTTACGTTTTATAATTTTTACTGTGGCACAAGCCACTCCACCCCACGGGCCGCAGGACCGACAGGCCTTCCACACTTTACTTCTCTCTCCTTGCTGGAGACTCAAGCCTGCTGCCAGAATCCCCTTGGGGGGTTGGGGGGAGGGTCTTGCAGAAAGCGGGCGCTGCAACTCAGCGGGCAGAGCCTAGGAATTTGCATATGTGATAATCTTTCAGGCATGGCTTTGTGACCATCAGGGAAAACCGGCATTTCCTGCTTTCCTGCTCCGAGCCCCTCATCATCTTCCATCCACTTTCACTTTCTCCATCTCTTTCGTATTTTTCCCTTCATTAGCATTTTATTCATGTTGCCTTTGTGTCTGTTTTCTTTGTAAGTTTTATAACTTAAAAATTGTGTCATTTCACCAGGCTTCAGGAGGAAGTAGACACAAAGGGCACGAGTGCAACCTGCTCCGTTTTAGTAGAAATCCCTCCTTTCTCATTGTCCCCTCACCTCTGGTGACTTCCCGGAGCAGAAAACCAAGCCCCAGGCAGGGGACGCAGCCATGGGCCTGTGGCCTTTCTGTGAGAAGACCTCCCTGGTGTCCCCTGATGCGCCCACGCATCCAGCTCATGCTCTTAACTTCAGGGACCAGCGTGACCCACTTAGGCTTTGGAAAAGGTTTGTGTCAAACTTCATTTACGTTGGTCTCTATGAGACAGTATTTTACTCAGTTTATTATTCGTGCTGTGGATATGTTCATGTTCCATTGAGAATCTATTTTTCTGTAATTTTAATTTGATGTTAAACTGTATTTAATATGTTAGTAAATTTCAAAGATTAGAGTAGAAAATCATATTTTGCCATATTTCATTGAAATTTCCATTTCCGTGGATTTAAAATGCCTTGTGTTTTGATTTAGAGTAGCCTGAGGAAGAATGAAAGTTACCTCTTAGGAAGCTCTTCCAGCTCCCTGAAAAAATATCTCCAACTTTATTTCTTGTCTTGATTTTTTTTTTAATTTCGTGGTGGTGAAAGTTAATCTGAATGATCTCATATATTCCTTTAACGGTTAAGTTTTCTGATTACTGAGTTTAGTATTTCACCTTTATATATAAATGCATCAGTGCTGATAAGATAGTAAGTATAATATTTTTTAAATCCTCCTAAGGATAAGTCAGTACTCATATAACGTATTTTTTCATAGTTTCTGGTGTGACTCCTGAAAGTATCAGCTGCTTAAAGATGTTCTGTGAACTGAGGCATGTAAAAAAAGCTTCCCACAGAGCACATGTAAGCTGTCCAGGTCAGTGTCCAGGCAGATCACTGACTGGAGTGGTCTTATTATCAGCTTATGTTTGTGATGGTAACTGTGTTCACCCGGGGAGTTGTTAGACTTGTGTGCTGCACAGTGGGGCCACTTTTAGGCCCTTTGTCCCTTGCCCTCTCCTCCCCTCTCTTCCTGGAGAGGAACATGACAGTATGTGACAACGGTCCGTCCTGTGAGCCCCTGAAACGCTAGGGCTCAGAGGCTGAGTAGATGGGCAACCATTTACCCTAATTTCTTTTGTTTTCACTAAGCTTAATTTGTAGCCTGTCACACCTCTCTAGATCCAGTGATGTTTTATGAAGCAGAGTTCAACATGGATTGAGGTTTATGCAGTATGTCTGTCGCTGCTGGTTAAAAGCAAGGGTTTATTAAACTAAGGAACTCACTATCTAACATTTTAAGTCGGATCTCAAAGATTGTTTTAAATACTATGAAAATCCTTCTTTCTCTAGAATCTTTGAAAGGTATTACTGCTTTTAAAATTACAATGACATTAGAGCTAAAAAGAATAAGGCCCGTGCTGCACACCTACAAGTGACAACTGACCTTTGTCACTGATCTTCGTGAACAATGACTTAACTTCTAAATATATTTTAATCATTTTTGATTAAAAATCATCCTCCCTGAATACGTGTTCAGGGCATTAAAGTTGTTTATTGAAGCACTCACATGGAAGGGGTATTGTACACCAAGGGATATTCTTCCATTGAAAATCAATTCCCAGTAGTGTTCTGTGAAATAGGTACAAAGTGGTAGGAGGAATAAGACGGACTTGTAAAAATCCTGAGCAGCACTGCTACAGTGAGCAAGTATTTTCCACCTAAGGACCGGCAAAGACTCCTTTAGAGATGGAAACATGATCCAGGCCTCGTGGTGTAAGCCTGTCAGCCTAGGACTCCAGGAGGCTGAGGCAGGCAAATCAAAAGTGGGAGCCCAGGCAGGACAACCTGATGACTTAGCAAGACCTTGTCTCAAAATCAGAAATTAAACAGAGCTGGAGATGTAGCCCAGTGTGAAGGTCTTGGGCTTGATACGCGGTACTGCAAAAGGCATTTCACGACAGAAGCGACCCTGGAGGTGCTGTTGTTAAATCTCCACACTGCTCCCCAGCACAGCAGTGGCGTACTGCGGAGGAAATAACACGGTATTTCAGCTAAACTTGAGTGTTGGAGCAGAGCATATTCTGCTAATTACTGCAAAGTTATTGCAGCTCTCCAGCAATCAAATAAACTATTAAACAGAATGTAGGACTTATGGTGTTGACATAGCTGTGATAGGATTAAACCACTCATTTCCAAGATTAAACTGCTTCTTGTAAAAGCGCCGTTGTAGGCCCTGAAAATCAGATGACTTGTGTACGATCCAGAAACACATTTGAGGTATTTAGAGTTGTCAATCTACATTTTTACCAAAACAAAATAAAAGTCTTCCAAGGAGAGGCAATGAATGTATTGTTATCAGTCCAGACGTTTATGTGACTGTGCACATTCTGGCCTCTGAATGGCAAAGCCTACGCGTGTGATTAGGTGTGGCCCATGCAGTTAGTGTGGGAACCCGTGTGGTCCTCCCTCTTGGGCCTGCTATGGGGCAGTAGATATCGAGTGCTCGGTCCATCACTGCACCTTGCTTCTTGTTAGTAAGACACCATGAGATGTACCCCCTTAACAAGTGTTTCAGTGCACAATACTGGTCAAGAGGTCTCTAGAAACCACCCATCACTCATCACTGGAACTTTGTTTTGTTTTTTTCTTGAGACAGGGTCTTGCTCTGTGGTCCAGGCTGGTCCTGAGCTGAATTATGCAGCCCAGGCTGGCCCTGAACTCATGGCAAACTCCTGCCTCAGCTTCCCAAATGCTGGGATTGCAGGTATGCGCTGCCACATCCAGTTTATGTGGTGCAGGGGAATCAAACCCAGCGTTTTGTACTCGCTAGGTAAGCGACCTACCTCACTGCTGGGCTAGTCCTCCAGCCCATCAGCAGAACTTCAGACCCCCTGAACTCCAGCACCCTCTCTCCCACTCACCCCAGATCGAGGCACACCCCACTCTACTCTCCGCTGCCTGAGTCAACCTCTCCTTTAGACGATGCATTTCAGGGGAGTCATATGGTATCTGTCATTCAGTGAATGGGTTATTTTACTTAGATAATGCTCTCTAGGCTCA
Organism: Ctenodactylus gundi; assembly: GCA_004027205.1. NCBI lineage: Eukaryota > Metazoa > Chordata > Mammalia > Rodentia > Ctenodactylidae > Ctenodactylus > Ctenodactylus gundi. The sequence continues at coordinate 93,903 of PVKB01003055.1, read as the reverse complement.
CCCAGGTGTTCAAATATGGCTACGTAATGCTGATGGCGTATTAGACTACATTTCTTTTTTTCAGCTGTCCATGGACATTTAGGTAGCGTTTGCCTCTTCGCTCTTGGGAAGAGTGTCGCAGTGGCCATGGCGGCACAAGTATCTCTTGGAAATATAACTTCGTTGTCTTCCATTATTTGCTGAACCATTGCATAATACTATTTTCGAAGTCTTTAGAAACTTCCCTACTGCTGTGCCCCGCAGCTGCTACCTCTTACATTCCGCCAACAGTGCCAGGGCATCTGTCTGTCCTCCACCCCCTTGCTGACACTGACCACTTGTCTCTGTCTCACCCTTTCCTCTCTCCCTCTCTCTCGCTCTCTCTGTCCTCCTTTCTTGTGATAGTAGCCGTCCTGACAGGCATGAGGGGTTTAGATCAGTGATATTAACCATCTTCCCCAAACTTGGCCTTTCACTTTCTTTGGACACATAGTTAGTCAAGCCCTCTGGCCATTTTTTGTCCGGTTATGTGGTGGTTTTGATCTTGAGTTGTAGGGGTTCCTTACGTGTCCTTGACGTCAGCCTTGTATCAGATGCATGGTATGAGATATTTCTTCTACTCAGTAGGCTGCCTTTTACCTGCTGATCATTTCCACAGCCCAAGCTACCAAGTGAAAAAAGGGGGTAAAGGCCTCATGACCCTGGAAATGACATATAGCACGAGCAGAAACGGAATCTTGTCTTTGTTAAGACATTGGGAACTTTGGGTAGTTTGTATCATTCAAGAAAAATTCCCATTGTTAGTGCCTGACTAGTTGGCATTAACTTTTTCCTGATACTTCCTTCCTGTGTAAATCTGTGCGTAGAATCTGTCGTGATGTCACCTGTATCCCTCCTGAGGGTGATTTTTGTCCTCTCTTCTCTTTCTCTAATACATCTGGACAGAGGTTAGTGGGGTTTTTTTAATCACCTCAGTGAACAAGCAGTTTTCCATTAAATTTATTTTTTATAATTTTGTATTTGATTTCTACTCTGGTTTATAGTTTTCTTTTGCCTGCTTATTATAAGTTTAATTTCATCTTGTCTCATAAGTTGCCAGTGTGGAAACAGAGAAAACTAGTTTGAGATTTTGCTTACTTTCTACGCAAGTCTTTAGTGCAGTAAATTCTCTGTTCCATGTTACGTTGGGGACACGTATTTTAGGGAGTGTTTAATTTTACTCAGTTCAAAATATTTTCTGATTTTTTTTGTTTCTTTGACATAGCAGCATATTGACCCAGATATGGCTAAGAAATGATCTTGATTAACCCTATGTAATTCTTTACTCTAAAATTTACTTCATTAGGTATTAAGAGAGTAATTCGAGCTTTCCTGAGTGTATTATCTAAAATCTTGTTACTAAGCTTCCTGTGGAAGGGGCACGCACACACACTGGGGATTGAGCCAGAGCCTTGAGCATGCAGGTTAGTGCTCTACCACTGAACTACTATTCCAGCCCAGCTATTTTTTTGAGACAGAATCCTCCAAGGCTGCCCACACTGACCTCTGAATGATCATCCTGCCTCAATCTCCTGAGACTGCAGGTTGTACAAAGGCACCTAACTCAAGTCTTTAAGGATACTGAAAAGATTTTCCTGCTACTGATTTCTAATTAAATTATATTCTGGTCAAAAAATGTAATTTGTAGGCATTGAACCATTTTAAATTTATTGAGATTTGTTTGATGTCCCAGAATATAGTCTATCTTGAAACATAGTCCCTGTGGGTTTGGCTGTTGGCGCTGCATAAATTTCTGCTACATGCAGGTAGTTGATAGTATTTCTCCAGCTGTCTTTCACTTTATTAAATTCTTTCCACTTGCTTTATCAGTAATAGAGAGGAAGATACTGAAATCTTGGACTGCAGCTGCTACCATGTCTCTGTCTCCTTGCAGTTCAGTTTTGTTGGCCTGGATAGTGAAGCTCTCTTACTGGTACACAAACCTGTAGGGTCATCACGTCTTGCTGGTGTGTTGTTCCAGGAGTGGGTATGGGAGCTTCTTCATCGTCTCTGAACTTCACACTGAAATTCACTGTTTTGAAATCTGTGTAGCCTTTCCACCTTTTATTGGATTGGCGTGAGCATACAGTGCATTTTCTACCAGTTTTCTGAGAAATACTTAAGGTGGATTTCTCATAATCCTTATGTAGTTGGGCCTTGCTTTTTTTTTTTTTTAATCCATTATGATCACCCCTGTCCCTCCATTGGAGCATTTAAGGCACTTCTGTGCTAGGTCATCTCGGTCAGGCTGATGTAAGTCTGTTCCTGGTCGTCCCCTCCTGTCTGCGTTCCTTCACTCACCGCCGGCTCCGTGAGTGTTTTTATGAATCTGTCTCCTGGGTTAGCTTATTAGTTATTGATTCTTTGGAGTTTGTCATTACTTGAGAAGTGACTTCAGAACTCACAGCACAGATCTCTAACTCACTGCAGTCTTCAGTCAAGGGCACGTTACAGCTTCACAGTCAAGGCGCCCGCTGCACCCCAGGCCTTGTCATTTGTCACACGTTTTCCAAGTCATGAACCCTATACCATATAGTGATTATTTTTAAGAGAGAATTATCTTCTAAAAATACCTAAATAATGGCAGAGACCTCGTCTACATTTGCCCATCCAGGCCCATTTATTTTCCTTCCTCAGACAGACTTGTATTTCCATCTGCTGTCTTTCTTTTCCCTGTGGGAGGAATTTCTTCCAACTTCCCCCACAGAGTCTGCATTTTACCTCCTATTCTGCTGTTTTCTCCAGATACAGAATTCTACACTGATGATTTCTTTCTTAATTATTGTAAGGGTGCTGCTCCATTGTCTTCTGTGCTGTGCCTTTTTCCCGTGAGAAATTACCTGTCATCCTTATTTATCTTTGCTTTTCTACACATGACACGCCCTTCTGTCCTGATGGCTTCCGGGATTTCTCCTTTGTCTCTTGATGATGACCTGGCTCACCACAGTTTTCCTCACGGTCCGTGTACTTGAACGCTGTGGATCTTTGATGCATTTACAGTTTCCCTCAGATTGGGGAAACTCCTGGCCATCATGTCTTTAAATGTTTTTCTGATTTTCTCTCCTACTCGGGTACTGCAATTCCACAGATAGGTTAAGTGGCCCACTGCTCACTGATGCCCCACCCGTTATTTTAACTTCTTTTTTAAAACCCTAGTTTATTATAGGTCATTTTTATCGTGGTTTTCAAGTTTACCAATCTTTTCTTCTGCACTGTCTAATCTGCGAGTAGTAGTATATACTACATTCACTGTCTCAGAATTAGAATTTTCATTTCTGAAAGTTGAACTTCTGGTTACTCTTAGGTGTCATGTCGCTACGTAACTTCTCGAGCATGTGAAATACAGTTATAATAGCTGCTCTGATGTTGTTGGCTGATGGTTCCAATGTGTGTCATTCTGGTTTAGCTTCAAATAATTGATTTTGATGCTCATAATGGGTCATGTTTTTCTGCTGCTTTTGCTGCCTGGCAGTTTCCGTTGCATGCCAGAGATTGTTAATTTTATCTTGGTGGAATCAGTGTATCTTTTTATTCCTGGGGTTGTTGTGGAGCTCCGCATTTGGACCCAGCTTTCCTCTCTGAAAACAGCTTGATCTTTCCCTTCCAGTCTTGGGTTCATTTTGGTAAGTGAACCCCAGTACTGAAGGAGAACTAGCCGCGCCCACCGCAGATGCGGGCCTCCTTCCCTGAGGGTTTCCAGGATGGTGCGGGTCACAGACGCCGCCCAGCCCTGCTTGAGCCTGTGGTTCCCTTTCCTCTACTTCTTTTGAATGCTTCCTTCAACCCCGTGTGATTTCCTTGCCCTCATGTCCCGATCAGTGCCCACTAGATTCTTGAAGAAGAGTCACCTGTTCTCCTACCGCTTCCTCCACAAGACTGACCCTACAGACCCCACCCTGCAGCATCCCCACCCTCCGAGGATGCCTGGTGTTCCCCTCCCTGATGACGGCCTGGGAGCAATCCCCAGGCAGCCATCTGCAGACAACCTCAGCATCCCTGCCCCGTGCCCATCCCTCCAGGACTCTGTCTTTGTCTGATGCCCATACTTTAAGCCCACTGTGTATGTAACTTTCCAGGTTAGGGCTGGAGACATGAGGACCTGTGTGACCCTGGCCAGATGTGAGTCCTGAGAACCGGAGGGGAGGACAGTCTATACCCCAGGACAAGAGCAGGAAGTGAGAGCTCCCAGATCAGCCAGTGAGGAAAAGAAACAGGGCAGACTCCTTCTCCCAGTTCAGACGCTCAGGGGACTGGGCTGTGCCCCTACATGGTGTGTGAAGTGGTCCACCAGGCGCTGCGGCACAGTCAGTCCTGTCCTCCACCCTCACAGCAGGCCTGGTAGGATGGGCAGACGTGCAGCTAGTCATCACAGAATTTGCACGTGTGTCCGCTCTCCTAACCAGTTATTGCTAGATTCCATCATCTTAAATGTCTAATTTACTGAATTAATCACTAATGTTTAAGCATTCGTTATAAATCATTATTACAGACAAGGTTACCAGGAAAATCATCAAGCTTATGCTATATCTTTTGTTTAACTATGTATCAGACTGGGGCTGTTGTGTACATGACGCTGCATTGTGGCACTGTTTGCCAGAGGACTGGAGCAACATGCAAAGCTCTCTTATACATTGCTTTCTTGGTTTATTAACTAAAAAAAGACCTGGTATTTTTCACTGGTCATATGTGTATGGTAGAATGAAAAACTCTTCATAATTTCAAATGCTTAAGAACTTCAGTTCTCAAAATAGTTTTATCCACAAAGCTGTTTGACCTAAAAAAGAACTCCAGGTCTTCATGAAATGTTGATTAAAGGATATGGATGGACAAGCTGGCTCTCCAATCATGCATAACAATATCCTTCAATGAAAATAATATTTCACCGGGTGGAAGTGACACCTGAACGCTGAGCTCATTCATCCAGAATAACAGGAGCGGGAAGAGAGGGAACAGAGAACCTGAGATGCATTTTCCGATGCCAGGGACTAGCGCGTAACAAAATTTCATTATATATTGATTTTTTAAAATGTGCTCCTCTAGATCAGTATGCTTCATGTATTATTTAAACAGAACTTTAGCTTAGACGAAGGCTGCAAGAGTGGGTTGTGCTCCTGGGAATATATCCAAAAGAGGTCAAAACAACACACAACAGAGATATTTGTATACCCATGTTCACAGCAGCACAACTAACAATAGCTAAAATATGGAAGGCACCAAAATACCCATCAACAGACCAGTGGATACACAAACTGTGGTATTTATACACAGTGGAATACCATGCATCTATAAAGTCCAACAGCGTGGAGGCTTTTGCAGGCAAATGGAAGAAACTTGAGAACATCATGCTTAGTGAAGTGAGTCAGAAGCAGAAGGTGAAACATTGAATGGTCTCTCTGATATGAGAGTCCCAGATCACAACTCCTATGGAACTTCAAGCGGGAAAACAAAGTGAAACGGGATAGGGTGGGGTAGGAGGGGGGGAGGGGAGGGGAGCTGGAGGGACAAAAGGAGAGTGGGAAAGTCCTTGTCACCTTGACAAGATACATAGGTGCATAAAAGGCTCAACTCCATTGTAAACCTTAAATTTTGCACATATGCATATCAACAAAATTGGGGGAAAGAGTGGGTTGTGGATGTGGACTGAGGGTGAGGAGGGGAGGCTCCTGTCCTTGGTCCAGTCTCCTCTCTCACTGTCCCGGCTGTGGCCACTGCCAAGGCTCTTGGACACCGTGATGGGGCTCTCTGGCCAGCCAGGTGGATGCTGTTGTCCGGGTCATATGGCCTGTGGTCACACATGGAAGCTCTTACCCTACTCACCCTTCCCCTCCTGCCCTGTCCTCTGTTCTTTCTGGCTTGCTCTGTTTCAGTGTCAGGCTGATTCTCTGAAATGATTTTGTGATCCACTCACGGCTCCCTGTCATGATTTAGATCTAGAATGCCCCGCAAAAGCCTTATGCGTCTGGGTGTTGTGGAGTACCTATGGAACCATGGCTGTTAAGAGGTGGGGCCTGATCAGTAGGGGTTGAACCCTGGGGCTTGACCCGGAAGGACATATACTAGCCCCGCCCTTCCTTGTTCACCTGGCTTTCTGTCTGCCATACGGTGAATAGCTTTTCCTCCTGCTGGGTCTCTGCTTCCACCATTGCCAGCTGCCCATGAGTGGACTGAAACCTTCTGAAACTGGGAGCTAGAATAAACCTTTCCTTCCCTAAATTGTAGATGTCAGATACTCTGGCCCAACAAGGAGACGGTGACTCTTGAAAATTGCCTCATTCTCCAGGACAGCTGGGTCAGTCCTTATGACCCAGCCTTGTGCTCAGATGTCTCTGCATGTACTCCTCCTCTGTGATGAGTGCTCTTGCTGTTCCCCTCTTTACATGCCAGCTCCAGCCTCTTGGCTCACACATTGACTCCTGATCTCACTCCTAGTCTGTGATCCTTCAGCACTTAGAACTTAGCTGTATCTCTCTCTGATGAAGCTCATCCACCCGAGGGAGCCTGTCCAGCTGTGTCTCTGTGATGTTGTACCCATGTGCTGTATGAAGTGGTTTTGTTCTTTACATTACAGATGCTCTTCACTGGTATGGCAGTCTTCCCTTTTGCTGCAGTTACCTGTTGTTGATGATAAACCGTCTCAGAACTTAGTGGCTGAAGACGAAGACCGCGGTCACTTTCTCTGCAGCTGCACAGTACGGGCAGGACCCTGTAGGGACAGTTCTTCTCTGTTCGGAATCAGGGGCGCATGGACTGAATGTTGGTATCCCATGAAGGAATATGCTTGATTGTGTGTTTGGTGGGTGTTGCTAAGACCTCAGCCAGGGGCTTCCTCCCTCTCCGTGGAACTGGGACTTCTCCCCAACATGACTGCTGGGCCGAGAGTAACCCAAGAGAAAGGGCACCCGGACCCTCACGGGTGTGCTTGCCTTGGCTACTGTGCACCCCTGCTTCTCCTGTGGTCTGAACTTGCAGCGTCACAGAGGCCCCCTGGAGTCCAGGGGAGGAGAAACGGGCTGCATGTGGGGGAGCGGCAAGGCAAGGAAATTCCCCTGTGGCCACTCCTGGGAAAGCTCCTACCTTAATACTAACTCTGAGAAGCAACAATGGTAGCAGCGTTGTCCTCAAGCATACCGCTCTGACGTGTGCTGGCTGTGAGGTTCCTCCTGGTGTTCATGTGCACAGGTTTCCCAGAAACCGAATTTGTGTCTTACTGGTTTGATTCCAAACCCTCAGCAAAGGCTTAACATGGAGCAGGCTAAGATGGCGATAAGTGAAAAATTGAATCCTTGCAATCAAAGAAGCCCCAAAATAATGCAAGTGCGTCTCGAGTCTAACTCATGAGTAAAGTGAACGGGGCTGTCTTTCGTTTTGAAAGTGGGCATGATTATGTCAAAAAAGGAAACACTAAAGCGTTCAGATACATAGCTCTTCTTAAATATCGATGGAAATGTGAAGTCTCCCACAGAAAATGTTATGGAGGAATAATACATTCAGAAGATACCAAGAGGTCTAGCTTCTGCTCCAGCAATTCATCCTGACAGACAGCATTCAAAATTCAGGAAGATTCCATCTTAAACCAGATAGTGTTTTATGTAACACCATCACATAAGCAGTCAGTATTGTCCTGAGAAGCCATTTCATAGCCTCAGCCACATCGGTACATCCTCCAAATACTTTTCGTAATGGAATAATTTTGCACACAAAGCATTTTGGAAAGATGTGCATGCCCTTGTTCTGTTTCTCCGTTAATGCATTTTAGGTGTTTTATGCTGTGCGCTGTGGGTCCGATGATTCAATGACTAGCCTGATTTTAATCTAAATCAGTATGAGACCATCTTCTGCTCACGCGAGAGTCTGTTCTGCGAGGATATCTCAGAGCATTTACTCCACTGGAATTCTTTCTGAGATGTAGAGAGCAGAGGCAGTTTTAGGGACATTCCAGCTAGGATTCTAATGTGTAAAAAGGTTACTTTTTGATCAGAACCTGGCCCAGTCTCTGACATAACTCCTCCACCTGGAAGCAGGTAGATTTCTCAGGATGCCTTTACTTACAAAGCATGTTGTTAACCTTCTTTAAAACTTCAGACATTGTGAAAAGATAAAGATTACAAAGAAACAAAGGCAGGGCCTTCCCGCACCCTGCTGTCCCAGTCTCCCTGGAGAATGCCCATTAGTCAACAGTTAAAGCATGGGGCTGAGGCTGGAGGGATAGCTCAGCAGTTAGGGTGCTTGCCAGACAAGCACAGGCCCTAAGTTCGATTCCTCAGCACCACATAAGCCAGGCGTGTTGTTGCAGGCCTGTAATCTCAGCACTCGAGAGGCCGAAGCAGGATCGCTGTGCCTGGCCTACATTTTAAAAAGGAAAAAAAGTTTGAGAGTGAGGATAGAGGAGTGTTTAGAGTCCTCTTTCCTGAAGGGGTTGTTTGTGTCATCTACTTCATCATCCTCATCCTCATCACCATAATCATTGCATGTTTCTGTTATAGTAGTTTGCCAACATTCAGTGTACTGCATGACTCTGTAACTTGATTTTAAGGACTATATTTCGGGGGGGGGGGGGGGGG
>PVKB01003055.1:11621-85224 GCA_004027205.1 Ctenodactylus gundi | reverse complement strand
GTGTGTGTCATTGACTCGTAGGCCAGGAAGTGAGGGAAGTCACTTACCCTGGGTATGGGGCCCAGCAGGCAGCTTGAACCAAGTAAAGCAAGGGGAAGAACATGGTTACAGCTTCTTCCTGCTAGGGCTCTGGCCTGTCTGCGTCTCCAGACGGGGACTTGCTCCTGCTTGGCTTCTGTCTGCAGTACTGTGAGCCGCTCTCCAGCCTCCGGCACACGCCTTCACTATCGCCTGCTGCCCGTGAGCAGGCTGTGTGAGCCCTTCTGACACTGAGCCAAGATCAGGCTTGGCTCGCTTCAGTTGTGGATGACGGGTGTTTTGTCCTAGCAATGAATAAGTAACTAAGACAGCATGTGCACATACATGTGTGCATGCATGTTCTTGTTCTGCAGTTGATTTTACAGGCATCATTTTGTCCCTGTTCCAAATATCTTTCTTTGATATAGGGTGCATTGTCTACGTGCAAGGCTGTGATGACTGTCGTCCCTGGTGCATATCATGGTGTATTAGATAATGCTGCAGTCCTGGTTGCCTTCTCTTTATAATCTTGGTAACCTTGCAAAGATTATTCTAGAAAATCATATGGCCATTAACCCATTCTTGTTTGGGGCAGTTGTCTTTGGCATGCATCTCCTAATGCTTTTCTGCCATTTCCTGCCGTCTAGTTAGTATCTGATCAAATATTACTAAGGATCGAAAGAAGGATCTTCTCAGAAAAGGGGGATGGCCCCTTTAAAACCAAAAGGACACAGAAAAACAACCCAGCCCTCCGTGTTTGGGGAAAGGAACAGCTTCCGGTCCTCAGCCAGTCACTCCCCAGTGCAGAACCCGCCACATAGCTTGCTTAGTACTAAATGGAAGTCTGGGCCCAACCACATGTCAGTGCAGTACAGTAGCTGCACACATGAAACTGTTCAAACCTTGGCCATAGCAGAACGTAAGCCAAGGGTGAGGTGCTGTGGGAAGGGCACCCTGCGCAGCGGCACGTGAACCCAGCTATGTCTTCTCGTACACCACATGCCAGTCACTCGTGAGTGACCGGAAGACCGGGACACTTAAGAAGAGACACGGCCACGCCGAGGACACAGGGAGACAAGCAGGGAACCGCGTTGATAGTCATTTAGAGCTAACAAACCTGTAGCCCCACCCTCAACAAGGCCATTTCCTAAATGTCATCTAAGAAGCACTGAAGAGCAATTCAAGTGTCTAGTAAAATCTCTCACTCAACTGGCAGAGGGAAATTCACAGAACAAAGTCAGAAGTTGTATTTTGTGTTTGGTGTTCTAAACTGGATAAGATCTATCCTTAAGTTTTTCACTGTAGTACCCCCAATATTTCAGAGTCCAGAATCCCAGAACATTTAAAAAGAGCGTCTCCCAAGTCACCCAGAAGACCTTTTTGCTCTTTACTGATCTTCTTGGACCCTTCCTCCTCAGTTCCTGGAAAGAGGCAGCTATGTGCCTATTCCCGTGAAAGAAAATCTACACTTCACCCCGTGGCTTTGGCTACAAACTCAGAAATCCTCCTTGATCCTTCTGGGTATCATGCAACTTTCAGATTCAGACTCCAGGCTCTCGCTACATCAGCAACAAACATAACAATGATAACCCAAGTTTCTTAATGCCTTCGTTGGGCCCCTGCAGGGAAGAGGCAGAGTATTCAGATGGGAAGCTTTGGAGGAGATGTTAATAAAATGTCCACTTGCAGAAGTCTGAACAGATGTGGGGAGATTTCAGGATCCGAGTCATGAGCCAAGGACAAGCCAGCACCGAGAGGGGGTCACGGAGAGTTACTGAGGGTCAGACTGGAAGTCTGGAAGCGGGAGTTATAAGGAAAGAACTACCTGACAGGAGCTGCGACCTTGAGTCAGGACACAGCCGGCCAGGGCAGCTCCTCAGGCAGAGGCAGCTCCTGCTAGGGAGCCTGTGGTGCCACCGACAGAGATCAGTGCAGAACTGACCATGTAACTGGCCTCTGGGCAGACAGCTGGCAGAGGAGGTGCACCGAGGGAGCGTGGAGGAAGGGGTCCAGGCTGAGAGACTCTCTCCGCCTGGCCCGGTGTGTCAACACTGTCCTTACTCTTGATAGGAGTACGGCAGGTCTGAGCACTTAACCTCCACTGGCACCGTCTCATACACCCAGGTCTCCCACATTGCTGCCCTCCACCAGCCCAAGCCTTCTTGGTGTCTCTTCTGCAGAGAGCTGGACCCCAACAACTTACCTAGTGGATCCCCAGCCAGCCCTCCCCAGTGCCTGCGGGCTACGGCTGTGATACACGCCAACCACGTTCGTCCTGGGGAGTCAGCGCACACATGCATGGCATCCTTGTCATTTTTATCCAGAGGTCATTATCTTCCCACTGTCCTGTCCCTCTATACCCAGAGCCTCTTTCCGTCTCCACCTCTCTACTTCCCATCATTATCTTCTATTTTTCTCTTTATATTTTAGGTTTCTCACACCAGAGAAACTGTGTGATATTGAACCTTCCGCATCTGATTCATTTCGCTTAGCAACATGGCCTCAAGGTATATCTGTTTTCTATTTTCCTACAAATGAGTCAAATTCAGACTTCTTTTTCCTTTTATGTTCCTGGCGATGGTGATCACACCTGTGGCCTTTCATGTGGCAAGCGTGTTACCACTGAGCCACGCCCCAAACCTATGTTTCTTTATGAAAGATACATAGAGATATGAACACATCACGTTTTTCTTTATTTATTCGTCTGCCCATGGGCACACAGACCACTTCCAAGATTTACCTATCATGAATTGTGCAGCTGGTGTGCATATCACTGCCACATACTGTCTTTAACTCTGCCGGACAGATACCCAGTAGAGTATGGGAAAGGTGCAGTTTCTATTTTTAGCTTGTGGAGGATTCTCCATGCTGACTTCCATAGTGGTTGGGCTCATCCACATCTGGTCAACATGGTAAAAAAGTTTCTTTTTCCACAACCTCACCAGCATTTCCTGTTTTTCAGTCTTGGATGACAGCCATTTTTACTGGAGTAAGATGGAATCTAGTGTTGCTTTCGTGTGCATTTTTCTAATGGCCACAGATGCTGAAGGTTTTGCAGTTCTGGAAGTCCTCTTTCGTCCGTGGCTTCACTGAGTGTGTTCATAAATACAGTGAATGCTGCTGCCGAGAGCCAGCCCATGGGAAGGCAGGCTCATAAAAACAGGCCAGTGTGTCCTCGTCCGCCTTATTCACTGACTGGCACCCTGTGACATCTAGTTCTTCCCACAAGGTCACAATGGCCATGAAAGTCCAAGGTTTGAGTCAGCTCAGGACACCGAGGGTGAAGACACTCAGGAAAGGGAAGAGGACTTCCAGAGCTGCCTCAGAAAACAGCAAAAACCCAGGTGGACATATTTGTAGTATGCGGGAATATTCTGAGGGGGATTCATGGCAGTGTGTCTTTTACTTTAGAATTTTAAACATTCACATATTTTATGATCACATCTTTTATGGTGTTTGTTAGAGATGCATCCTTAGCATAATAATAAAGATGAATATAAAATGATTTTTAAATGCATCATCCAGTAACAGTCACACAAAGCCAGGTGAACTTGCATGGATAACAGAAGGGAAAGACATCGAAGGAAAAGGTTTTAGTAGGAATGAAGAGGTGCCCCCATCACACACACGCACACGCACACACGCACACGCACACGCACACACACGCATGCACACACGCACACACACGCACGCACACTCTCACGTAAACATACGCAGGACAGACAGGCTCAAGCTACCTGAAAGATAGAAATATTCCAGGCCCTGGCACATGCTTTTATTCGTGTTAATATAAACACTCGAGAAAATGTGTTGCGGTTACCTGACCTGTTCTTGCTGAATTTTCCAACTGATAACTGAGGCACTCGGGAGCTAAGAGAATAGGGGACAGTAAGAAGGGGAGTGCTTTTCCCTCTTTCTTCCCTGGGCGGCACCTGCCAGTAACAGAGTTTGCCTTCCTTTGCAAACCGAGCCACCTCCAAGAGGAAGAGCACACAGTGTCACAGGCTTTGCTGGGAAACGCGGAGACCTGCCGTGTGTCACTGGAGACTTTCATGCTTTAACTTTCAGGAGTAGGTGCATGCCTCACATTAGGGCCACGCAGCTGGGGCCAGAGCACGTGCAAATGACCCCCCTGACCTGCACTCTGCACCTCCTGTCCTGGAAGCCTGTGTGTGTGTGTCCATGTGCGTGCACGTGTGTCCATGCATGTGCACATGTGCCTGTGTAACTGTGCTCATGTATGTGCGTGTGTTGCACGTGTACATATACATGTGTGCACGTACCCATGTACATGCACATGTGTCTGCTTGCTTGTGTGTATGTCCATGTGTGCCCGTGTGCATGCATGTGTGTACGTGCATGTCCATGTGTCCGTGTGCATGCATGTGCACTCTGTGTCTGTGTGTGTGTGTGCATTGCATTTTGTTTTGCCTTCTCCACTCTCACTGCAATCCAAGAAACTTACGGAGGACAGCCCCTACCCACCCACAAGTTATTAGAAGCTAGAAAAAGTGATTTCTTCGCTGCATCTGCCAAAGAGCTCCGTCTTTCCGGAGATCGTTGCCCTGTGGTCACCCCCTGTGGCTGTGCGGACCTGGGGTCTAGGATGACTTTGCAGCTCCCGGCTGGAATTCTTGTGGTTCTCCATGACACTATTTTGAACACCTTTGAAGGCAGAGATGCCTTGTCCTTTGAGAGCACGTTTGATTTTGTATAAACAGCCCGAATCTCCCAGAACTGAAAGCACATACGCGAGTTGAATGGCCAGGTTATGAAACATGGAGCCGCCGTGGCTCTGAGAATGCAGGGGGTGCAGGGCCCGGAGCCACCTGCCTGGACCGACACGCGGGTCGTGTGAAGAGTTCTGCAGTGAGCGCGGGGTGCTGGTGTGGCGTCAGCACGCTGAGTTCTCATGCGTGTTTTCACTTAACTTCTCAGCAAACACATCCGTCACCTGCAGTCACTGCCTTCCCACTGCAGCTCTGCATACGAGCCCAGTATCAGCAAGGCCGCATGCAGGAACGTTGGGCAGTGGGAGTCGGCAGCCAGCTTTCCAAAAACATCGATTTCAGTGACACCGATGTGTGTACCTTTGTCGTATGTTTACTTCATGTCTGAAATTTAACTTATCTGATAAACTGCCCCTATTGGGGAGTGTGCCACATGGTGTTTTGACACCTGTTAATGCTGCGTAGTGTTGAATCAGGGGGACCAAGTCTATCTTCTCAAACATTTAAGTTGTTTCTTTATGGTGAGAAGAGTCAAGAGCCTTTGCAAGTCTCTTGAAACGGGCACACCTGCTGTCTGCAGGAGCGCATGTGAGAGCCCCGCCTCTTCTCCGACTGCAACTGACTGACCACCGTCTCCTGTCCCCTGGTCTCCTCCGCCCTGCTTCCAACTTCTGCGACACAAGTTTTCTCTGTTTCGCCTGTGAGCGAGAGGACAGGTGGCTCTTCTCTTTCTGTGCCTGGCTTATTTCACGTGCCATCAAGAGAGCCTCCATTCACCTTGGCATCACCTTGGCATCGTGGCTGGTGACCGGATTCCATCCCTTCAATGGCTGCGTGTCTGCTCTTCTCTGTGCTTTCTTTACCCAGTCGTCAGCTGACAGGCATGTGGGTTGTTTCTAGTTTTTGGGGTTTTGTACACAGTTCTGAAGTTCTGAGCAGATACCTCTTGGACAGACAGATTTCTTTTATATACTTGTATTTTAATTTTTTGTGCCACAGCTGTGTCTGGTTCCTATTCTGTATGTTACAGATACTGATTTATTGAGCCACCTGCGAACCCTGTGAGGTCTGTACTCTGTTGACATCACTGTACAGGTGACAGGCCAGGGCAAAGGCAAAGAACTTCTCCAGAGTGGGACCGCCTAGGGATGTGCTCGAATTACCTTGCTTGACCCCAGAGCGCTCCGTACCTTTCCCAGTTGCCTACACAACACAGATCCCCACAGGGAGCCTGTTTCCAGCCCATCCCATCCCTTCTACCTAATCTTGGTCAAAATGTATGGTGAAGGTTTAAATCAAATCACCACAGAAAGGTACGTTGCCAGTAATGCCCCTCGGAATCCTCCCTGTCCCTTTGAACACACTTATCCTGTGGTCCTTGCCGCTATTGGAGGCAGTACTGGAAGTCCTCTTTCGGGTTCTTCTGCAGCTGCCTTGGTGTCCTGAATTGATTCAAGACATTTACAGCGATTTCAGTGAAATAAAAACACTGTGATGTATCCTCAGGCGTTTTATTCACTGGATCTGGTACCATGGGGCACCGTGTCCATGGAAAGGACACAGTTTAAGTCTGTTCAGGACACTGAGGCAACTATGACAGGGTAAGTGGAGATACTCAATAAGGTGGACTCTTCAGTGTAGTCTTCAGAGGAAGGTTTTAAGAGTGATTCATGGCAATATTTTTTTGTTACTGAAATAATTTTTTAAAAAATTTAAATATTCACTGTGTTTTTCAATCACACCTCACATGCCAGATCATTTCTGTCAGGGAAAAGAGATATTTTAAGCCAGAATAGATTTTGTCTGGGGACTGGGAGTTTCAAAACCATGAAAAGGACCAGAGGACAAAGAACAAGGAAGGTCAGCACCAACTCCCAGAAGGAAGGAGTTGCCAGGCCCACAGCACCCATTGCCTCTGCTGTGAGGCACTGCACTGCCTAGCTGCACTTGGCTCTGCCCCTCCTAGAACACAGGCATGCCGTCTGACTTTCTCCTCCCTTCCAGGTCTCTCAAAAGCTTCTCTCCTTAGTAGACTTAATCACTAAGGCTTGGAAATGTCGTCCCCATGTGTGGCTCCTGTCTTACAGGGGACAGAAGGCACTCAGGATAACAATGCCAAGCCACCAACAGTCAGGCGCGCTGGAAGTCAGGGAAGGTTTGTTTCAAAATAATTGGCACTGTGGCTTTGCCCACAGGCCAGATGATCCAAGGCCTCTAACTTAGGCATGGTGACAGAGTCAGTCATGATCGATAACCCACTGCAGACACAGCAGGAGACACTACAGGGGTTGCTAGCCTGTCCCCAAGGTCCGTGTTGCAGCACTCACTTGACAGTTAGCTTGGGGTGTCCAGTTCCATCTTTGGTTGACTGGACAGAGGAGATGTGCGTCATGATACCAAGTGTGAATAAGTAGATGGAAAGGAAACTGGAACCATACGAGTTGGCTTTACTCTTGGTGTATTTTCTGGGTGACTGTGCCCTTAAAGCCCTATTTCTCAAAAGGCTGCATTGCATATGAATTAGCACAGTAAAGTGGAAAAGGAAAATGTCTACTCTGTTAGTTTCCAGAGGGTTGTGGAAGCGAAGGCTTTGAGTATTTATGGTTTTAATTTTAGGCTCAGATGGAGTACAGTGACCTAGAAAGGCAAATGCTTTGTGGTATAAAGTTTGAAGAATATTCAGCTGAATGACTCTGGGGAAGTCCCTTTAGGAATGAAAAAAAAAAAAACCATTTGCTAAATTGCTTCCCTTTCTAATTTTTTAAAAGATTTTGTAGAAAGTCACTCAGTGAGGGGGAATGAAAGATCAATAGGTTCTGTTCCATTGTCTCATCAAATTATATGACATCAAAATGAAGCAGAAAGGTTCCTCTCTATTCTTCCTATAGTTCTGTTGGTTTTTTCTAGTCATATGTGAGGTGGAAGATTTTTAAAAATAACAAAAAGCTGTGGTCAAGTCTGTTTGAGCACTAGCTGAGGGACTGACACTGAACCTAGTCATAACTATGGCTTACATCACTATGGCAACTGTGATTTCATGTAATGTCAGTGCCCTTGACAATGTGCCCAGTTCAGAGGAATGAATTTTGAAATCACCAAAAGCTCCATCTGTTACAAAGAGTCAGATTGCAAGTTTCAAGACAGAACCTGAGGAAAGGAGTAGGTACGACTGTTGTTGAGCACCACATGCCCACGACTGTCAAATCCATTGACTTGTTGTTATCTCAGGGTGTGTCCAGCTTCACAGATGAAGACGCAGAGACCCAGAAGTAAACAGCTGGTTCCAAGATCACATTGGTGTAAATATTTTTGAAAGTATAAGGCATTTGTAAACAGGGGAATGTGTAGTTTGTCTTCCAAGTGGAACACTCTTGAGAGTCCAGGAGGCCATTCTTGGTCATTGTAAGTAGGACCGTGTATTGCAGACCAGGACAGAATCTTCCTCTGTGTACTGAATGCCCTTGGATGTGTCTCTAAAATTTATTACTGGAACCTCATGATTATTATTTCTTGCACCATCCCTGCCTGGTCTCAGCCACTGTCTTCTGTCACCTGGTCACAGCCACAGCCTCCTCTTCCCTCTCTCCTTTAGTACAAAGTGGAACCTGCACCTCAGCCTGGGGGACATTATTAAACAAAAGTCAGGTGGAGTCCCTTCTCTGCCTCTCACTCAGGACAAGATTTCAACTTCTTGGCGTGGCCAGCGAGGCCCGTTGTGTCTCTGAGCTTCGCTCTCTTTTCTTCCTCCTGCCCCGTGCTAGCTTTACCAAAGTTCCTGGCTGTTTGCCCAGTGCGTGTTCCTACCTCAGGGCCTTGTACTTCCTGTTTTCTTCCTCGGTTTCCTTGGTGTATTGGTTGGGATTCTTAGAGACACAAAGTTAACAGATAACAGAAAGAAAAGGCATTTACGTGCAGGGCAGATAATCCCAAGTAAAGAAAGCGTCCGAGATTGCATCACGCACGTGTGAGCGGCGAAGGTCCAGTGGCTGCTCAGCTGTGAGCCAGAACACCTGTCCAGGACGCGGGAAGCCAGCTCAAGTCTGCTGGGGCTTGTTGTTCAAAGAGCAGTGGTGAAGACTGCAGACCGGAGCGAGTCTGTGGTGGCGGTCGGTGTCGGGCAGATAGGAGCTAGTTGATGTCTGGAGGCTATCCCAAAGGCCAGAGCTTTCCCTGGAAACGCTCAACTAATCTTTCTTCTTCCTTCTTTTTTTATGTAGCTCAAGCTGCCAGTTGGACCATGCGTACCGTCTTAGTTACTTTCTCGTCGCCGTGACTCAGTACCTGACATCCATAACTTAGGGAGGAAAGATTTATTGTAGCTTACGGTTTCAGAAGGTCACAGTCCATTCACAGGTGGGCGGCTGGAAAACGGTGGGAGCACATGCCAGGTCTGGACCTGGGACAGGCCCAGAGCCAGAGCTCCTCCAGTGGCAGAGAACCTCACAAAGTGCTGGTACAGAGAGAGACTGGGAGGAAGGGTGGAGCCAGCACACACCCTCCCTGGTCAAACCCCAAGCACCTGCCCCTTCCAGACAGGCCCCACCTCCAGCCCTGCACAGTATCCATAGGAACGTGAGGCTTTTGGGGGACACTCCAGATCCGAACCTCCACATGTGCCCAGGGATCCTTCTCTCATTTGCTGATGTACGAGTCAGTCATACACACTTGTCAGCTCTACCCTGGGCATTTCCTGGTCTCTGCAAGTTGGCGTAGGCCCTGCAGCTGTCACACTTGGCCTCCTTTCTCTTTGTTGCTGTTATCATTACCCAACATTACATGGTTGGCCTCTGCTCATGCATTGTCTACCAGAAGGTACTGTTGGTGATAGCAAGCACACTCCCTTTGGTTGCTGGGCCCCAGCGTCTGAAACAGTGCCTGCTACCTGACAGTCTCAGTGGTGTTGAATACACGAGTGGGAGAACCTGAAGGCATAGTTCTGTGCAGATCACAACCCAGAAGGACGTGTCTGCGGCAGTGAGCACAGCCCAGCTGTCCAAGTGTCCTGCTGCTGGTCAGAGTGCCTCACACAGTGTTCTCAACATCGGAGGCTCCGTCGGTGCAATGTAGGTGAGGAAAGGTACCCGAGCCAGTCTTGTGCTGTTGTAAGCAAGAGGTGACGAAGTGCCCGGGGCGCCCGGTGTTGCTCCCTGGAGTTCACATGGATTCCTGGATCGTGCAGACGCTCCAGACTGTAACAGACTCCAGTGTGTGGTTGCCGAGTCTGGCTTGGGTTCACTGTTTTGACAAAACGCTCAACATTTTCTTCCCAGTGGATTTGATAGTTTATTTATGTAGCCTAGAACAGAACCGGGTATGGCCCAATGTGAGACTGCACAGCATGTGAGAAAGACATAATAACTTTATTTCTCAGACAAGACTCTTAAAAAGATCTCATTTCTAAATCTGTGACTCTGCCACAGAAAAATAACTTACTGGAAATGAAATATTCATTTTCAGCAACAACAAATAATTAGATTTTTTTCAATTGGATTTTTCTTTTCTGAACACAGTCTTATTAAATTTTAGACATAGTTGGAATGAAATATTTAAAAACTTGGCTTAGTAATACTGTGCATTTTATAAAGTCCCACATGCTTAAAAACTTAATATCTTTCTGCTGAAAATTAACATAGGTATTAGTAGTCAGTTATGAGAAATGTCAATAATATCACACCAAAAAATTGTAACAACAGGACCAGAGTGTGTAGGAGAGTGAGTGGACTTTGCATAAAGTCAGCGTGTCATGGGGAGAGTCACGGGAGCGCTGCCGCGTCTTCCCAACTCAACCCAAACTCTTCATGGAGAAGCTGCAGTTTTAGGAGTGTAAAAAGAAAAGACTGAAAAATAAACTAAGTTATGCTAGTCATATTTAACTGTTAATATGTATGGGTTATCAACTAAGTTGTATATGTGTAATGTTTGCATGGGTATATATATATATATATATATATATATATATATATATATATATGTGTGTGTGTGTGTGTGTGAGTGCATATATAATTTGCATGAGTATTTATAACACACACACACACATATATATATAAAGCTATCAGATTTAGCCTGTAAAACACTCCAGAAATCAAGCATCATAAAAGATTTTTTTCACTTTATATGCCCAGAAAGTTTGCCAGTATGATAGAACAGAATGCACTAGCTATGTAAGGAATTTGGTGGCATGGGTATGAGCTTAATGTGTACATGCGTGCTTTAACACGTGAGCAGATGACCTTGCTGCTCCCCCATGAAGGTATAAAGACAGCTCCCAACATGTTAAAGTATAACCAGATGACACATAAGAAGTTAATCATTTGGCATTTTAATGAATCAATAATTTATTTTATAATGCATGCCAAATCAAAATAAGTAGTTCACACAAAAAGTTAATTATCAAGTAACTTTTTGTTGCTGTTTGGAAAAGAGTGGAAGGCCATTAGTTTTGTCACAGCAGTTAAAGCATTTTACTACTGTCAGTGAAGATCAGACCCAAAAAGTAACTAGTACTCATGATTTTCCAAAACAAAAATGTTAACTACTCCAAAGCTAGAACCATAATTTTCCAATATAGCATTAAATTTGCCTCTGACTTGCTGGCGTACTTGGCAAGTTGCAACTCAAGGATCTGGAGGTATATCTGGTCCCGGTTTACCCAGCGGCATCCACAAAGCATGTGCAACACAAAAATGTTCTCTGGTTTTTGACAGAAATTTATGACTGAGTTGGATAGATATGTACATAGTACTCTGGAATTTCCCCAGGAATTCCAGAATTCCTTCAGTCAAAGTCCTTATTACACAGACTTAGACCCTTGAAGATCTAATGTATTTCTTAGTGAATCCAAAACTCTTTCCTGAAAAAGCGCTGAATTTCCCACAAGAGTATTCAGAACAGCCTCTGAAAGTAAGAGCAGATTGTTTCCATCCTTGCCCTTGAACACATCTGAAGTCATTTAAGGAACCTGGGGAGCCAGGGCGGGGTGGTCTTCTGTTTACTGTGCATTCATCCCAGCTTCTGGGCTTTCGATGGGGCATGAGCCCCACCTTCTTTGGTCCCTGTCAGGCCAAGTGACTCCTCCTTTAATCAGTCGCCTGGACTGTGCAGGACAGGCTCTTGCCTGGTGTAATCAACCACTCACTCACCTCCTGAGCATAACGGAATGTGCGCAGCAGTGGGAAACACCGCTGATTTTTAAGTGGATAGCCTTTCCTCCAGATCTGCTACAGTTCCTCTTTGAGCAGCAATAGAAAATGTGTGAGTGCACTATCCCAAGCCTTTGTGTGTATCAATTCATTTAATCTTCATAGCAAACCTATAAAGTGGATGATAGGTACTCCCACTATAGAGAGAGAAGGTAATTGGGTGAATGGTGTGCTGCCAAAAAGTGCCAAAGGGAAAGAAGAGGTTCCAACCTCAGGCCGTTCGCCCACAGAGCCCATCTTCTTAACCCTCCCCCTGCCTCACCACAGACAGCCTGTGTGCCTACCAGAATATGGCGGGCCCCAGACGCTGCCCCTCCGTGGTTCTGCTGTGGCCTAGAGTCTCCTCCTCCTCTTTAGACCATTCTAAGAAGTGACCCTGGTGGCTCACCTCTGGGCTACCTGAAAAAAACTGTTGCTCTGAACTCAGTTCACTAGATCACATCACGTTTCCCTTGGGAAGAGAAATTTCTCCTAGCTGTAGAAGCAAAGAAAGTAGTGGTACTTCTGCTACGTGGACCTGTTACTCTCCTGTTCATAATTCATTGCGTTTATCCAAAATGTCAGCTCCCGGTAAGCTCCAAGCCTAGCACTTGCTCCGTCTGTACTCTCCATCCTTGGCCTTGACGAAGACACTTTCCTTTGACCAAATTCTAGTTGGCTTTCCCTGAGCTCAAGGTCCCGTTTAACCCAGTTTTAGTGAGACTTTTGCAGAATCAGGTTAGCAGAAATCCCACATCTTTGACATCTGGTTGAATTCTCTGTCTTTTGCTCTGTATCTGATCGCCAGGTCCTGTCTTCAGTGAGAATCCAGCCATCTGAGTTTAACCAGACTCCACCTTAGCCTGGTCTTTCCTGCTGGTGATGTTCCAGCCTCTGAATTCGACCTGCCCTGAATTCCTGCTAACCCCTACTCTTCTGTGTTGTATTCGTCCTTGAGCCCAGTCCCTCTTCACGGCGAAGCCCCATCACAGTGGTTCCTGTACCTAGCGTGATATCCTGATCCGCCTGCCTTGCTAAGAGTTACTTTTTAAAACGCTTTCTTGATATTTTGTGCACTACCTACCTACTGCTCAACCTCATTTCCCAACATTTCACTTTCTTCTCCATTATTTGTGCCTGAAGGACATCCAGTACATCTTAAGGCAAGCAGGAAACAAATCATGATGATTACTCAGAGACCTAACGAGGTTGGAAATGTTAATTTCCTTGAGGAGGCATGACTTAGCAGTTTTACAGTGAGTGCTGAAAAGCTCCAGTGTTATTTCAGTGAATGTTAAAATGGTATAGTGTGTGTGGCTGATTACAAGCTATTTAGAATCGGTAAGCTGTAGGGACAGGCTCACTAGGACGCATCCCACTTCACTCACGGCTCCAGGGGCCTTGTGCCGCGGCGCCTGACTTAACTCCTGTGGTCCCTTCTGTCACCTTGTCACTCATGGTGATGAATGTTTCTCATCTTGTGTGTCTGACAGGTTACTGCTTCTGTTTTCAGAGCCAGCCTCCCTTTCTCTGATGACAGGAAGTACCATCCCATGACGTCCGTATTTCCACATGTCTGTGCATTCTGGGGAAGTTTATGAGGAGAGTTTATGTAGAGCCTTTTCTTGCTAATTAGGAGTACTATAAAAAGTGCCCCCACTAACTGTGTCCATTGAACAGTCTGTCTAACCTTGTGGGAGCCAAAAATAGACAAAAGGCAGGGTTCTTACTTAAGACATTTGGTCCTAGGACAGCTGTTCTACTACACACGACACAGTTAATACATAATACTGGCAGGTTATCTTTAGCAACACCCTCCATTAAAGAGAACGAGGAACATGAGTCATTATGCCCAGGGAAAAAAGTCAGATTGCATTCGCTTTTGCCTGATTTGCCAGTGGATGCAATCGAAGCAGTATGTGTCCTGACTTACCCAGTAATTGCTGCTCAAGTTTTCTGAATATTCAATCATTTTAAAGTAGGACCAAAGAAAAAGAACCATAGAAATTCATATCGAGATGCAATTCTGTATGTATATTTAATGTAACAAATTGCTAAAAAAAAAAAAAACAAAACAAAACCTGAAAGTACAATCTGCTACACCCCAGGAACACATTAACTTTTTAATGATGCTGACATTTATAATAGGAGAGCAGAAATATTTCCAGGACCATTCTTAGTTTTTTGTTTGTTTTGTTTTGTTGCTGTTGTTGTTTTTGGAGGGTTTTTCTTGTTTTTGAGACAGGGTCTTGCTGTGTAGCCCAGGTTGGTCCTGAACTCACTGTGGAGCCCAGGCTGGCCTTGGGCTCACAGCGATCCTCCTGCCTCAGCCTCCCGAGGCCTGGGATGACAGGCGTGCACTGAGGTCCATGCTTAGTAATCGGCCCCTTCTAACTCCATCACATCGGCACCATCACTTGGAGTGAGCGTTTTGATGGGATTCTGTGTACCATTTAAATGAGCACAGCTCTCGAGCTCTCAGAAAACAAAACCTCCTAAAAATGTGTCCATTCCTTTAACAAGTGTCCTGAATCCCTGGGAATACACAGGAATATGGTCTGGTACACACACGTAGCTGAGATGTGCTCTAAGAGCTGATGTTGCCGAAGCTGAGAACTCTATTTGGAGAAGTTCTACTTTAAAATCTGTTTCTTTTATAGCCTTTATATCAGATTCCAAACATCTGTGCACAAAGAAAAATTTTTATCCTGTTACCTGAGGAGTTTGGGATGGATCTTTGGAATCCTTTCATATAGTTGAATGGTAGGATGTAAAATATATTTCTATATCTTTTAAATGCCTGCCCTTTCCCCTCACCCCTTTCAAGAGATTTATGAATCCCTGATCTGGGGAATTTTCTTACTGTCCACTTTTTCGTCCTTCTTTCTTCCTTCTCCATTCTGAAAAATGTTCATGCTGTAAGCATTTCTGTCAGTGGACTTGAGACCACTCACCCAGCTTCAGTGACATGCCAGTAGGGGTTGGCAGGTGTAGTTAAAACAAGTGTGCTTTTGAGACTTTGTATCTAGTTTCTCACTTCAGAATCCATGCGTTTTTATTATAAACTGTGATTCTAAGGAGCTGTAGGAAATCTTCAGAATTCTTCGTTCCCCAGGAAGAGAACAGGAGTCGCTGCCTCTGTTGGCATAGCCTTCTCCTGGCCTGTGAAGAGAGGAGATGCTCATGTTGGGACATGGGAAGGGACCAAGAAGGGAATGACATCAGCTGCAAACAGGCACCCAGCCGTGAGCAGGACTGTCGCAGGCGTGTAGTGGCACAGTTACTGTGCATGCTGTGGATACCCAGAATCATCTCCAAAGCACCGCCAGAGCGTGCAGGAGCCCGCTTCTCAGGCAGTGATTCAGCCTCCTACACAGGGGCCCAGAGCCAGTTCACGAGTTCACATCGACACATGTGCGTGGCACTGGAGTGTCATAGACCAAAATGCAGTGGTGACCGGTCAGAGTTTACAGCATTTGTACTTTCTGCAAGATTAAAGGGCTGTTTCTTCTCAAATTTTGGGGGAATGTTAAGTGTTACGAGGCATGGGGAGGAGGAATCACAGGAGAGTGAGTACAGGAGAAGCATTCCTTTGGATTCATCAGATACCTCCTCTGTGATAATTTTAATGAATGTACATGTAAAAGATTAAAAATAACAAGTAGTCACCTGAGTGCAGAAAGGATCTTGATGATAATCTAGTGTTCTTTAGAGTAGATCTTACTCTGCTAAATCTTCGTGTGCTCACATCTTCAGTTCAGATGAGCGTGTTCACGTGGGCATGTAAACTGCCTCTCAGTGTGGATCATTTACTCGCATTGCTGCTTTTTTCATCCTATAGCATTTGCAGAAAGATTTTGCATGTCCAAGTAATTGTGCGACATTTGATAGAAATCATGTCAAACGGCCTCGTTATTATGTATTAGGTACCAGCTCCTGACTTCAGTAATAATAGTTTTATTCTAAATGTGACACTATTTCGAGCTCTGCTATTTAAAAATGTTCTCCATATCCCCGTGGTAGCTGGCTTCCACTCAAACCTGTTTTCATTTAGAAATTTCAGCTCTACTGTGGGAAACCCATGAATAACTATTAAGACTTCACCTCTGGTGCATGAGTACAGTAGGTCCCTTACATAACCGGTACACTGCACATTACTCACACAACTTTAAAGACAGTTTCCGATGATCACGGGCACTGAGTTCTACCTGAGTCGCTGAGAAGATGAAGCCAAGGCATAGCCGTCACCTTCCCAGAACTTCCAGCCAAGTAACACAAGCAGAAAGACCCCGGAGAACGACTCTCCAGGAGGATACACGCAATAGTGCGCTGTAGAATTATACGCAGAACAACAGTATATTGCTGTCCAGAGCCACAACAAAGCAGGAAGTGATCAGTCATTTCTACGTGATCGGAGAGACACGATGGAAGTAACGTCCTTGGGGTAAATCCTTGCCGGGGGCGTTAAATGGCCAGCCACTACCCATCGGCATAATGTAATACAAATTATGGCAAGACTCCAGAAAAAGCTATAAGTATCATCAGGCAGCTTCTTTCGTCACAGGGAGACCTGGTGTGAAATTCCAACCCCAGACCTCGCCCCGACTTCAGACCCATTTCAGCTCAGCAGTATTTTGGACTTTTGGCTGTCATTCTCACCATCTTCCCTATTTATAGAAATAATTGGCAATGCCAGTGGGGGAAGCGATTCTCGGCTAAACTTGGGATGGAAATTGTTCATTCATCTTAGAGAAGGAACACACCTTTCAAATTACTTGGGTAGGGTTTCTTTACTGTGTAAGAGCAATTCTTTAAGACCTAGTCACCTGGGTGGGAGCTTGGGAAAGGTGAAATTCCTCTAATAGAAAAACAGAGTTACTAAATTTAGGAATACCTTCAAATCTCACATGGGTCACAACTGGTTTGTGTGAAAAATAAAACAAGAGAAAGTTGTCCTGGGACGTGCCGCCCTCCTGGGGTAGGGACGGGTCAGCTGAGGCAGGGGAGGGGAGCATGGGGTGGCCCCGAGCTCGGGGAATGGCGGCCGACCAGGTCCGGCCCTTAGGGATGCACCCTTACCTGGCATGACTTTCACAGACAAACCAGTGCACGCGTGACCTCCACGCACCAAACATCACATAAGGACCCCTCGTGTGTGGAGCTGTCCTGAGTCTCTTTGACAAGTGTAACCATTATGTCCTGCCCTTCATAAGCATAACCTCGACATGGATAATCTTTATGTCTACTCCTCATGCTTTTTGTGGATAATGGTGACGGGCATAGCCCTAACCTTGCCTGTCCTTTACGTGAGTTAACGTGTACGTACACATCCTTAATATGTAAGCTTCATGTTCGTAACCCTGGCGTGAGTAGCCCTTAAATGAATAACTCTTATGTGCATACATGCCTGGCCTTCATATGCGTGATCCCGACATAGGTAACCCTAATGTGCGTAACCTCAAAGTGTGCACGCTTTACGTGTGTAGCCTTTGCACACGTGCAGTGCGCGACTTCCCCTCGGCAGGCCTGGCCCCTAGTGACACACTGAGCAGCCGCAGGGGTGTAGCGGAAATCCACCTTCACATCTGTGTTTCCCACAGTTTGGTTACGTTGGGTGCTGTGCTGCTCACCTGGGCTTTAGAATCTGAGGATCTTGAAGGAAGAGTTTAAGACCAGGAGGGGCCCAGGAGCCTGCAGGTCCTAGGTCACGGCCTCAGCGGGACTGAGACTCTGCATCCCCCCACATCCACCCCCCAGACACGCAGGGTCAGCGGCTCAGGGCAGGTCTACAACTGCATTCCTGAAACATGCACGTCAGCGTTCAGGAGCCTTGACACTTTGTGGTCCTAACAACCCCAGGTCAGCAACAGTTGGTAAGAAATAAAAATTATGTCTGAGGTTTTGCCAAATAAGCGTTTTTTTTGTTTGTTTTTTTTACACAGTAGCCTTATCCTATTAGAATAATATATTATACTTCATTAAACTCTGTGGAGAAAATGAAAAATATATATGTGTGTGTTCATAGGCATATCTCAAACTGACCCTCTTCAGTTTAAACCTGTACTCCCTAAGTCCCTAGGGAGATACCTCTGCCTTTCCCTGCTCACCCAGGGCACTTGCTCTGGGTCACACCTCCAGCCGTGACTGTCACCCTGCCCCGCATCAAGGACTGCACAAGCCCCTTGTAACTCTCCACAAGCCCCTTGGTGACTTGCACAGTGAACAGAGCCCCGGCAACCGCACAAGAGGGATTTTGATGAACCAATGGAGGAGGCCGGTGGAAAGGAGCGTCTCCTTCCCGCCTTACCAAGGGCCTTCCTACCAGCCCCAGGGAGGCTAAGCTGCAACCTATGCAAGACAGGGAGCTCACCCACAAGGGAAGCGGAGGCTGCCCTGCTGGCCCCACCGAAGACAGATGGGGTGAAAGGGTCGCGTGTGCCGGGGAGCGAGCTGGGAGACGGGCCTGATGAATTGTCGCGCCCTGTGAGGGCAGAAGCCTGAGGTTCCTGAGAGCACATTGCATCTGAAGGAAAGGAAGCGCTGTGCAGATTTACTGGGAAGGAGAGAAACTGGACTCCACCACAAAGGAAAGTCCCAGGCTGCTGTGGATTTCCAGCTCCTGGAACTGGCGCCAGGTTTTGGGCTCTGTAAGATGAGACAGGAAGAAATTAAGGACTCCCAGTGTTCCTGGCCGGCCTTGAGGACTGCAGCAAGTCCCAAAAAGATCAGGTAGGTCCTCTGGGAAGATAAATGCTGTGCTTTGGTGGCATGGGTTGGTAACACGTACCAAGGAAGGAATTTTATGGCGAAAACATCTTAGAAGAACAGGAAAATGCACTACCAAGTAATATGCATACCTCGTATAAACGTAACTGCAGATCTTCAGCACAACAGACGTAGTCCGTTCACAAATTGAAGCAGGAATAAATGATTCATCCTGGTTCACTCAAATATTCATGAATGCTGCCTTTGTCTCAGACATT
This sequence comes from Ctenodactylus gundi, assembly GCA_004027205.1. Classification (NCBI taxonomy): domain Eukaryota; kingdom Metazoa; phylum Chordata; class Mammalia; order Rodentia; family Ctenodactylidae; genus Ctenodactylus; species Ctenodactylus gundi. Next base: position 66,315 of record PVKB01003055.1, on the reverse strand, counting down.
TTTTCCGAGTACTGGGGATATACCAGGAAACCAAACACAGTCTCCTCCCTCCTCCGTGTGGCGCCTGGGGAGGAGGCCCTCGCCCACAGTTACAAATGCTGTACAGAAAGATAAGTCAAGATGCAAGGGAAGAAGCTGATTGGAAGTGACGCTGTGCATCGCGTGGCCGGGGAATCTCTGAGGAGACGACATTTGAACAGAGGTTTGAATTAATTGTGTGAAAGGAAAGACAAAGAAGTTAGACTCAAAGGGTTAGATTTGTGCTCTTTAAAACACATTACTGTTGTATCTCAGCAGAGTTTTGAGCAAAGCCTCTGGAAATTCTTTTAGGAAGCCAAGACCAGAGTTCCTGAGCCTGCTCTTTGAAGGTGCCAGCTACAGAATGCATGGTATAGGCCAAGGATTGGGCTTAAGTAGGCCACACACCTTATCTGCTATAGTTTGCACAAGTCTGGAAGAGAGATCGTGAGCCCCGCTGAGAATCACTAGGGTTAAGAACCCAGTCCTCGGCCTCTGAAAGCAAGTAAGTTCAGACTGAGTCTCGGGCCTTGATGGGCCTGCCCTGCATCTCCAATCCTTCACTGTCAATGCCCGTGTGCCGCTGAATTCCAAAAGCATTTCCATCTTCACTTGGTAATAGAGCGTCAACCCATGGTTGGCTGGCCCTGTTGCTTCGGGCCTGTGGGGCTGCAGTACATCATGGTGGCAGAGACCTGAAGGAGGATGCACCCCTCATGGCAGCCAGGGAGCAGGAGAAAGCTGAGAGCAAGGAGTCAAGAAGGACGCTATAGCCCCGTGACCCAGTACCTCTGACTAGGCAGCTGGGAGTAGGGTAGCAAAGGCCCTTGATGTCAGGTCCACATGCCTGCGTGTGGTGTGGGACCCTCACGTACATCTTGTGTCAGAATCCGGCTGCAGAATGAGCTGAGCCTGTAGCAGAAGGACTGGTCTGCCACAAGTACGTACACATAGTCTAGGCCCAGGGACACCAGCCTGGGGAGAGGAGGAGGCCAAAGCCCAGCCCGTGTTCTACCTGCCAATCCACCTGTTCTGTGTGGGGCTGGGTCACCTGGAAAGGATGCCTGCTTCTGATTCCTGTAGTCCGGCTCTGGCCACGACTTGAAGCAATGGAGGGGCACCCCTGATGGTCTCCTTCTCATTCCCACAAAGGGGCTGATTGGATTGACAGAGGCCCAGGAAGGAAAGCGGACATGCATTCAGAATGGGAAGACAGTGGAGGGGACAGGAGCAGGATGGACATTAAAGGAGACGATATGTCAGAGCAAAGGTAGCAGTCAAACAGGCCGCCGTATTAAATCTGAAAAATTTTCAAATACTGTTATCTCCCAGTTTGTCCTACAGCTATCTTGCATTTGTTGGAAATAGGAAGTTGGATGCAGTTACCTAACATTAGGCTTAGCTGTTGGTAATGGAAATCTGCACAGTAGCATCCTAAAAAAAATTCTACCCATGTCTCATGTCAGTGTCTGGCTGTGGGCAGCTAGGCTAGGTGACACAAGCCTGTAATCTCTCAGCACACAGAGACACCGAGGTAGGAGGATCACAAATGTAAGCCTAGCCTGGGTAACTTGGTGACTTTGTGAGACCCTGTCTCAAAAACAACAAGAAAAAAAAATACAAGAAAAAGAAAAAGGCCTAGGGATGTAGCTTAGTATAAATAAACAATAAATAACAATTTTGAAAGCCTTTAACCTGTTTTTCTACTTACGTAACATGGCTTGACTGTAGGTATACTCCACAACTTGACACAAGGAGGGCTCGACAATGTGGTAAACAGGAAGGCAAATGATAAAAGGGGATAAAAGGTGTTTTGGAGGTTGCTTGGCATCGCTTTTATCACACCGACCTCCTGCGTCTGTAACAGTTTCATTGCCCTGTTAACTTAATGTAAAATAAAACAAAGGCGTGACACTTTATTCTATCAAATTTACTTCCTATTAAAAATGCTAAGTAATTTGCAGAAAAAAATTAATAGTTGGAGCAGCAAACTACAAGTTACTTTCTGTCATGGGGCGTGTTTTAAATTCAGAGTAATACCAATATTCTGTGTAGGTGTCAGCCGGTGTTTTGTTCAGCTGTTTTTCAAAGCTGTGTCTCTGCGTGGCTTTCCCAGTAGACAGCTTTGGCCTTCCTCTCGGTGCCTCACCCAACATCCTGGTTAGTGAGTCGTCGCATTCCACTGATCCTGTCTCCTTCCTCTTCCTCTAATCTCGGCAGCAATCAGCAGAGCTGATTTAGCTGTGCTCGGGAGGCCCCAGTCCTCCTGCCTTCGTCTTTTCTTTGGCACTTGGATGGCAGCTGCCGTTCTCTACGGTACAGAATTTTCTCCTAGTGCCTGTGTCTCTCTGTGAGCTAATTCCTCCCGTGGGTCCGCGGGCTCGGGTGCTTCTCACACTTCTCTCTACTGAGATTCTGTGTGGAACAATATCAGCGCCTGCTCACAGATAGATGGATCTGCTTTTGAAAAAACAACTCATTCTGTGGACAAAGCTTTTAAATGCAAATGTTGGTGAATCAACTGCACCTGTTTAAGGATTTCAATTTTTCATTTTCTGTTCCACACTAAGATATAGATTCCTGCTTCAAAAATTTGCATTTGGATGTCTAACTGAGAATCTCTAACTGTGCCATAGCCAGAATAGAATGCTTGCTTCCCCCAACCCATCTCCCTACTCTCAACCCCAAATCCATTCCAACTCCTACAGCCAGTGAAATTTCAAGCTGCACAATTACTCAGGTAAAAATCCTGAAAATCCTTTTTGCTTTGCTCCTCTTTTCTGTCTCCGTTCTGTCCATGGTAAACCCTTCACCTCTCCATTATTTTTTTCTTTGAGACGGGGTCTTGCTCGGTGGTCCAGGCTGGTCCAGAGCTCACAGTGGAGCCCAGGCTGGCCTTGGACTCACAGCAGTCCTTCTGCCTCAGCCTCCTGAGTGCTGGGATGACAGGTGTGTGCCACCACGTCCGGCCATGTGGTGCTGGGGAATTGAGCTCGAGTACTGAGCGCTGGACTGACTTAGACCTTGCTCACCTGTACTTTTAAGTCAGAACTCAAATCCAGTCACTTGCCACTGCCTTCTCTGCTACCTTTCATCGAAGCCACTGTCATCGGGCTAGACTGAGTGTTTTGGCAGATGGTCCCCAAAGGTCTACAGCTTACCACCATAAAGGGATATTCCCAGCAGGGAGACAGACCTTCCTAGAGCCATTCAGGGAGCAGACTCCTTCCACTAGGGGCTCTGCCATCACCAAAGACCGAGAAAAAGTGAAGGGTCCAGCCAGAATGGGGTGGGGAGAGAATTCAGACTTTGCACGTGCAGGTTGCAGGTCAAGATCCTCGTGTGACCTACCTGCTTCCTGCCCAGGCCCACAGCTTCACTGCATCACGTGGCTCAGTTGCAAGGGCGGCTGGGCGGTACAGTCTTGATTGGCCAGAAAGGGGATAAAAGGTGTTTTGGAGGTTGCTTGGCATCGCTTTTATCACACCAGCCTCCTGCATCTGTAACAGTTTCATTGCCCTTTCCAAAAAAGATAAAAGTCAGAGCGCATCACTGCCGTGTTTACAACCCTCCAGCAGTTCCACCAGATGCTGCTAACGCCGTCTACACAGTGCAAGTCCCAGGTCCCTTCCACCCTGCTGCTCTGCTGTGCCTGGGGTTTGACCTGTCTGGCTGCTCTGGCACGGCTCCCACCCCATCCAGTATTCCAGCCCACGGTGGGAGGACTAGAAGACCCAGGCTTCTTGGGACTTACAGGCCAACCGCATTGTTTCTTCTGTCTCCCACGGCCCAGGACGTGGTCAGAGTCACGCCTGATTGTAAGAGAGGGTGACAGTGGCAGACCTCATCCGTGTAGCCCTCGCACCACGATTAAAACCACAGCTCTGTCACCAAAGAAGGGGAGGGGTCGTGGCAGAAAACTAATGCTCTCTGCCATCAAATCGGAAGTGATTTTTTTTGTCTACTGAGAATTTTATAAAGAAAAAATGTCCATTAAAAAAAAACCTGAATTTACTATGTAGAATGACTTTTGCATTTGGAATAGCTAAGTACATCTGTAACGAGCCAATTTCAAATACTGTGTAAATATTTTAATGCTGATTAACTTCCAGTTCCCTTTCATTTAACAATAAATCTTAGCAGAAATGATGTAGGACCTCTGAGTTGTGATCCAGCCCGTCTGGTTCTTGGCTGTTACTCAGTTCTGTAACCCAGGCTGGATTCCTCCACCTTTAGAGCTGATAGATAGGTTATAAGGAACTCTCCGTAGGTTGGAACTCTGAAATGCAGAGGCATTCTATCTTTATTACAGGGGCTCTTTTTCTCCTTAAAAATGCACTCATATGTACAAGGTGAGAATTTGAAGGGTAGATCTTTAATACAAGCAAGAGCTTCCTCATATCTAAATACATGTGAACTCCCTGGCAGGTGCCTGTGGAGAACGTAGTAAGAGGCTTCCCTGCATTTTGTGCTTAAAGGTGACTTCTAGGTCTCGTGTAGGCTGGAAGGCAGGTCCTAAAGTGGGGGCTAGGGCAAAGGGGAGCCAAAAACTACCTGCATGGAACAGTCAGCAGAACCGGAAGCTCTCTGAAGGGAAGAGAGACGCCGGGGGGTCAGTCAAGACGCGCTGGGCACACCAGACAGGCCCTCCTGCTGTGGCAACTTGAGTTAGGAAGTTCTGACCAACAATAGATGTAATTTCTCTATTTCATGTACCTTTTAAAACCATTGCACCTACATTTCTCATCATCTTGCTGCTTGGATTTATTTACTTTCCTTTTTCCTGCGGGTGATTTCAGCACTGTATGCGTGCAGTAGAAACGCTACTTCGCATTGGGAATGCTGGTGTTTGCCTGGGCAAGCAGCACACAGTGCCAGCAGCCGCAGAGGCCCGCTCTGCCCATCAGCCTGGAAATGTGAGTCTGCAGTGTTTAAAGGAGGCGATCGTGAATGTTTCCCTCTTTTGCCAAATGCCTGAATTCTAACCATGCATCAATCATGATATAATAAATACAATATGAACCTCAAAACATAAACCGACATGCCTGTTCATAGCAACAGAATGAAACGCTGAGAGATGAAATCATTTTCTTGAGTAAATGCTTAAAGAGTGAACATCAGCTCCGAAAATACACACTGACAGCAGTTTGGGGAGCCCTGGGCACCCTTCTTCACTTCTGAAGCAGGGCAGTAAAAAACCTTGTGGCATTTAGTTGGGTTTCTTTACCATGGAATCGCCACTGTAGCCCTTTCAGCCTGGGCGGTTAATCACTACCTTAGGTGGACATATTTTATGGCTCCAAATCTGAAATGAATTCTAATAGGAAGAGAGGAGGTACCTTCGGAGAAGGTTGACACAGTTGATGGGAAAAAAAAGAGAGAGAAAAAGCACTTTGCAATAAATAATGTACATTTCCACTCTTTCCTTAGACTGACTTGAAATTACCCATTGCTTTTCTTGGTTTTTTTTTAGACTTCCTTTCTTACTTGACTTGACTTAATCATCAGGGAAACAGAACAAATGAGACGTGTACCTTAATTATATTAATACTAATTACACATCCATGTGTATTATGAGAGAGAGAGAGAGATTTCAAGGACTTTTCTCATGTGCTAGGGAGGTAGGGAGGCCCCACAGTGTGTCTTCCTGAGATAGACACTCCAGAGACCAATGGCGTAAGTTCCAGCCGCCCGTTGGAGAGAGTTCCCATCTCATCAGGAGGACAGCCAGGCAGAGGACACACCTTTCCCTTACCTGCCTCTGTTTCTCTTCGGCCCTCCACCAGGCCAGAGAAGGCCCACCCACCTTTAGAAGACAGTGGACTTAGGTACCTCACCCACAAATCCCCTCACAAACACACCCAGAAAAATGTCTGGCCAAATATCTGGGCCCCCTGTGGCCAGTCCGGTTGCCGTATACAATTACCTCTCATGGTGTCACCAAAGAACCATTTAAATGATCACTGAAAGAAACTCACTATATCCCGGTAAGAAAGAAAGAGATCCTGATGTCCAGAGTTATTTTGTGATTATAATCACAACATTCAGATATTTGAATGTAAGGTAACTAAACTTCCACTTCATTATCTATACTTTCGGGTTAGCCCAGCCAGAACACTAGTCAGGAACAGATACACCAAAAAATAAATAAATAAATAAAATAAAAAATCAAGTGTCAGAAAAGACACTTTGAATAGCGGACTTTCAGAGATGTCCAGAGGCCAGCGTCAGCCCGCTTCCACCGACTGTGCTCTCCAGCAGTCAGGGTCCTGGGCAGCTTTGTGCGCAGGACAGCGTCCCGGAAGAGGCATTCATTAGAATGTGCGTGTGAACTTCCTCAGCGGCGTCAGCCTCCTCAGATGTGCGGAGGCTCAAAAATCTCTGCCCGCAGACTATTTCTTTAAAATGAAGTGAAAGAAAGAAAGGCTTACCACGGGAAGCGGTGAAGAAGGAACCTGGGCTCTACCTGTGTTTTGTGTTCGGGGCACAGTGTCTCATGCTGGGGTCTTCCAAAGCTGTTTCCTCTATTCTGTGACTTCATCCCATCAGGCGCCAGTTTGCTACGAAAGCGTGAAACCTTCTGTGAATTCATTTCTTTTTCTAATTTTACACCAGAGGTGGGGGGGGGTCAAGATGAGGAGTGGAGTGTTATTTTAGTTTTGAGGTGAGCACTGAGGGTTCAGGTCATCTATATTGAAATAAGCTAAATAATAAATACAGTAAAATCTTTGTCCTGATTAGAGGAAGGAGTGAGGGATGCATAGATAGGTAAGTGGTACGTGCCCAGGGAATGCCATTGATTAAGTCTGTGGAATAAGTACCACTGGCATCCTCGCTAGTAGTAAGGCCTACAGGTGCAGATAGAAGAAACAAAGCTCACAGAAGCAAAGGGTCTGAGCTAGTTATTGCTTATTTGAGAAACTATAGTTCGACAAAATTCTGCATGCTGAGTCTGAGATTGACCTCACTGCTGGGGAAAAAAAGGTCCTTGTCTTTTAATTAAAAATTTCCTGGAAAGAAGCATCTCAAGTGATGGCAGTGGATGATACAATATGAGAATTTCCATATAACCAAAGGTCATGCCCTAAAACTCTTGGTAAATCTCTAAATACTTAGTCTGAGCAGATACGTGTCACTCCATTGGAGACTTTTCAAGGTCATAGTGTCCCCAGTACAATCATCTACCTACCTCAGGTATCTCATAGGGAATTTAGGGAATCGAACGTAAAGAAGTTGGTACAAAAATGAGACTGAAAATTCAACATCTCCACCCTGAGCCTGAGACCCTCAGTCACTGTGTGCCGCCTCTCACCGCTGCCCTTGGGGAGGTCCCTGTGGTCGTCACGTGTGTGGCCTCCCGGCCTCCGCACCTTGGACTCATCCTTTCTTTTCACGGTCTGCATCCAGCCTGTCAACTGGTGTCACTGGCCCCACTGCCCAGGACACCCCGTACCCTCTCAGAGCCTGCCTCTCTCATCTGGTCTGAGGTGCTGCCGGCTCCCATCTACACAAGCTGGCCTAGACCTCACTGCTGCGTCTCAGCCGGTCTCCACGCGCCGACACAGCCAACAGCTCAAGCCACGTCTCTCTCAGTTGTCTGGTCTCCTCCATGAGATGAGAGACAGCCCTTCTGCATACAGTCCGGCCCCACTGTCTCCCCAGGCTTCTTCCTGAAGCTCTTCCTTCCCATCCACTGCTCCAACCCCACTGTTTTTCTCTGTCACTCCTGTGTGACACACATATGACCACCTCAAGGCCTGCGCTGGCGCTGTGTCCTCAGCCCGGAGTGGCCCCCCAGAGACCGTGGTTACCATGGCGCACATTGTCATCCCGTTCAGATCTGCCCCAAATCCCCCTCCTCAGAGAGGCTGTTTCTGACCAGCGTATCAGGCAAAATCTCCCCTCTGCATTCTCTGATCAGCCGTGTGCGTCAAGGAGCTGTGTCACACAAGGACCAGTTTGGAAAAATCCCATCCTGTGTGGCCCAAAAGGAGGAAAGAGTAACAAGGGAGTTGGAGTGCCGAGGCAGCTGGGAGATGAGGGCGAACAGGCAGCTGCTGGACGCTCCGGGGAGACAGTAAGGCGTGGCTCCACCAGAGCCCGGGCTCCTCCGGGCCTGGAGGGCATCAGAGGTGAGATTCGTGCTCTGCCTGCGGGAGCCCAGAACGAGAACCGAGAACCATAGGCAGTAATCCTCCCGCTGTGCCGAGCTGCTGTATGTCGCCTGGCCCCTCCTAGGTGCTGCAGCAGGACGCAGACGGCCATAGGCATCTTAGGGAGGAAGGCAGGAGGTAAACATGCCTCTTCTGCTGCCCTGTAATCTCATTAAGCGAATGAATGGTAAACACAAAACACTAGAATATTGAATAATTCAGCAAGATGGCCTAGCGCCAGTGTCCACAGCCAGAAAAATCCCGGAGGGAGCAGAATTGGCTCCTGCAGCAATAGCAGAAGGGCCCCCCACCCCTGAGCTCGCCACCTCCAGGCAGATCCTGTGACTACAGCAAGCTCCTAAAAGCAGCTAACCCACAAGCATTTATTTAAATTTTAATAGCAAAGTATTTCAGAGTGTTCCCAAAACATTGCACGCACAGAGGGTAGGTAATGAGCCTGATGTATCCTGTGCCCCATCAGAACCGGGATCTGTGAGGAGGAGCATTGTAGTGTCATGAATGAGATGGATGGAGGGGGCGGGAAAGGGGAGAGAGGGAAAGGGGAGGAAGAGGGAGGGAAGGAGAGGAAAGAAAAGTAAAAGTATGAAGAGACAGATAATGACGCAAATGCAGACGGGACAAGTGAACAGAAGGAGAAAAACAGGTGGCAGCGTGAGCTCGTGCGCGGTGGGGAGAAGGCTGCAGTCCAGGGCAGGAGAGGGTGGCCAAGGTGGCCTCACCTGGCCTTTCAGAGCAGGGACTGCAAATGTGGCGGTGGCAAGGCCAGCTGCTCCTAATCCCGGAGATGGCGGTGACCGCGGCCACGTGTTTACCTGCGTGCTCTTGTTTTTCGAAGTGGCCACGGAATAACCCATCCTAAAGAAACCCTGACACAGAGGCTTGGGGTCGGGAAGCCAGCCGCTGGTTTCTTTTTCTGCTCAGCCTTGAGGTCCTACTTTCCAACGTGCTCTCGCCTTCGTTCCCGTTGCTGGAACGAAGCACCAACACCCACAGCCTGAAGGAGGAGACGTTTGCGTTGGCTCGCGCCCCGCGGCACGTGGCGTGGTGGAAGCAGCACGTGGCGTGGTGGAAGGTCCAGCGGGGCAGAACTGCTGGCTCAGAGCCGCCAGGACGCAGAGGGGGAGAGAGGAGCCAGGGGCAGGAAAGAGCGCCCTTTCGCGTCCCTAGGGACTCACCTCTAGCAGGCCCATCTCCTAACGTGAGACTCTGGAGGACGTTTTAGTCCTAAGCTAAAGTACAAACCACAGAGATGCTTTGACAGATGGACAGAAGTAGCTAAAAAATAAGTAAAAATCTAATTAATGTCAAAGACAACACAACTCCTTTAAGCAAAGCAGAATCTGTGTACCTCTCCCTCCCAACTAAGTTCCAAGTGCCTGTCTAAAATCCTAAGTCTAAGGCTACGTGCGTCTCTCCCTGCTTCCCCCGTCTCTGTCTCTCCTCCTTTCTGTCTCCCTCTGTGTGGTGTGTGTGTGTGTGTAACTGCACCTGTGTGGCTCACCTCTCCTGGCCCGACCTCCCGGCTGCCCTTGTAGCCAAGCTGTCAAGGTCCCGATAGACTCTTGAAACAAAAGAAGCTGTCATCTTTGAAGATAGCAGATAAAGAAGACAAAAGAAACTGTATGTTCTCTGCCAGATCAAAGAATGTAATACCTTGTGAGATGTTAATAATGAGACATAATTCTGTTTGTTAAAACTGAAGGTCGAAAAAGCAAAGGGACTCCTTCAATCCCACTTGACCCAGAAAGGAGCAGAGCGGTTTCCTCCACTGGGAGAGGGTTCTGAACCCAGTCGTCCCACAGCAGAGCCTTATCCCTTCGTGCTCCTGGAAGCCACGTCCCCGTCTGTTCTGACACACCCGGAGCGCAAGGCAGCCGAGACCAGCGGGGTCAGGCTTAGAGTCCGGCTCTTCATGTGCACCCCTGCTAAGCCCCTGGCATGTCAACCCCCAACTAGTGCACGTTAACTCATCTGTAAACATAGTGGACTCCCTGACTCACAGGAAGTCCTAGAGATGAAATCATACACGATCAAAAGTGGGGTAGCAATTGAGTTTGAGCTATAAACTCATATATCAACAGTTGACAATTGAAGATAAAATTGTCGTGTGGCTTATAAAAACTGTGTCATCGTCTTAAAATCCTGGCCCCCAAGCCAAGGAAAGTACTATATCTTAGAAGTAGAATATATTAAATTCTATAAAGTTGTATCCAGTATTAATAACATTTTGAGATGTGATTGCTCTTTTTAATTAACTACTTTAAAGGATTGTGCATGGGTTCTCAGTGGTTTACAACAGAATCGTAAGAACAAACTCTTTTGGCTTCCTTCGAGGCAGGCGATGGGTACTTATCACTGATCTCCTTTGAAGGATGTAAACAAAATATGTTAGCGAATGCTTCCCGAGGCTGAGAGCTCGCAAGGCACTGCGGGGCTGCAGCCTGCAGGTGCCATGCTGCATTCTCCGTAGTGTTTAAACTACCTAAGGCTACAACACTAATTTCTGTCTCGAGATTATAATTTCCTTCTAAATTCCTTTTGACCATCCTGATGAAAGCAGTGTTCAGGCTGTGCGTTGCTATGGACAGATCTATACGTATCTCGTAGTTTTAATTTCAGTAAGCATACGGTGGCATCCATTGCAGGCCAGGTATCCTGCTCAGTGTTTTGACATTTAGTCTGCGCCGACTTCCAGGGTCCTGAAGTCGGAGTGTTGTGTCTTTTCTGTTCCCATCACCGGTGTTATTTCACGGATCATGTGACCATCAGCCACCTGGAGTTTTATATTCACCCTCTGGAAGGAAGTTTATTAAAGTTGATATTTCATAAGTGACATTAGTGTGAGAGATAGGAATCCTAAGTGGCTGAATTTATACCCGTGGCATAATTAGATAGGATGGAAAGATAACGCTGTGTTAGGTTTGCCCTTTCCGACAGGAACAGTACTATTTCCTTAGGAGAATCTCGGCAGAAGCCTGGGTGAGATCTTGTATTGTTGGGCGGGTGGAGGAATCCTGGCATTGCCCAGGTTGGCAGAAAGTGGCATCAGGGAAAGTGACCTAGTTCCCAGGTTCCCTTGGGCCTTATGTACAGAAGGCAACCCCCAAAACAGGGCCATGTCCTATTTATGTCCACTCTCAGTCGGGCACTCGCTGCTGAGGACGCGTGGGGGAAACAGCTGCTGTTCCTGGAAGGACTGGGCAGTGTCCCAGCGGTTTGGGTAGGAATCAGGATTCCAAGTCCTAGGCAGGAAAAGGAAGACAGAATCCCAGCCCCTGGGTCCCACCTGGGTTGCCTGCCGAGCCCTGACTGACGACCGTTGGAGTGTCCAGGGGTCGCCTCACCACTAGCACGTTGTGAAAGTACGGCTCCTAGCTGCGTCTGAGCGGTGTTCTCTTCGGATCGTCTCACAGCACAGGGCCCACGTTGTGGTCTGTGGCCCCAGCGACAACGTGGTCTCAAAACCTCTGCAAAGCTGCCCAGGACCACGTTGACTGTGGCCACATCAGAGCGCACGGGCACCAGTCTCTGTCGAGCTGGTGACTCAAACCTTCTAGCCCATTTTCTAGCCATCTGTCTAGAGAGAGTGGATGTCACAGGGGGACTTTCTGGTTGTGTGTCTTGGCGTTTCCGAGTTAGGAGCTACCTCCAGGCCCAAGGTATCTGGGAGACAAAGAGAAAGCATGAAGAACTCATCTTATGTTACTAAAATTCCCAAATCCAGAATTAGTATAGCCACTCCCTTTATTTCTTTATTCAGTCTATTTATGTTGTGACCAGGGGTTTTATAATTATACTTTCTAGGAGATGGGTTTTATTTTTGAAACAGGGTCTCACTCTATAGTCCAAGCTGGTCGTGTACACACTATGTAGCCCAGTCCAGCCTGGAATTCAACAGCAGTCCTCCTGCCTCAGCCTTCTGAGTTCTGGTATTACAGACATGCACTACCACACCTGGTATGACCATTAAAGAGAGAGTATGTCAACTTGAGGTAATTAGGAAGCACACCCAGGTTAGAGCTCATAAGTGTGTGTGAATGATTTGTGAGTCAGAGAGTAAGGTAAGAATACCCACCCCGGATGTAGGAGGCCCGGCTGCAAGCTAGAACTGTATAGAAGGAAGGAAGAAGAGATATTGTTATAGCTTTTCTTCCGGGAAAGCTCTCACCCTCGCCTGTCTGTCTGTCACTGGTCTTTGCCACTGTTCTCCACACAGCTGAGATCAACAGCGACTCACTGGCTGTCCTGCAGTCCCAGACAGGTGTTCTGCCTTGCGCGGAGCAGCCATCGGACCCTCCAGGAATTGCACACGCGGGCCACCATCTTGGACTGTCTCCTCAGACTTGTAAGCCCTCCAAATAGATCCCTTTTTCTTACCATTTCTGTCACTTCTGCCTCTTATGGAACCCAGACAAACACCCCTGGCTAAGATTCTTCTTTTTCATGTTCAAATTATCATATTCCTCATCTTATCCAAACCCAGAAGTGTCACGTGATTCATTTTATCCACAAAAATTGTTCTGCCTAATGGGTCCCCACAGAGACCCTGGGCTAATGTAATGAAATAAACTTAGACCATTTGGCTGGTAGACTCCAAATGACTACCTACCCCATGCGGAGGCCAACAGCCTTCTACTGAGAAACATTTTCTCAATTCCAAGGTGCAGAGAGTTCCCAGACCCTCCCACATCCAGTGGCCATCAGAGACCGACTGTATCCCCAGTGTGAAGCCGTGTGTGCTTCTGTGTGGATGGAGCAACAACAGTGACAACAAACTCGTAGGCGTTAAGCTTGTGCTTGTCATCGAAAGTGGCTCTGCTTCAAATACTGAAGGTAGGAAGTGTGTTAGTCACATTGCTGTCACCAGGACGAAACACCCGACACCCACAGCTTAAAGAAGGGGTTTATTCGGCTCATGGCTCTAGGGAAATGGAAGATCGTGACGGAAGCACCTGCAGGAGGAGGCCTTGGCAGCCAGGAAGCGGAGGGAGAAGGGGGAGCCGGAGGGAGCTGTGCCCTCCAAAGGCACCCCCAGCAGCACAGCTCTTCTAGCCACACCTCGTGACAGACAGCACAGTGAGCTCTGGCCTCGTCGGTGGATCAGTTCACTGGCACGCATGGTGGCCCCATGACCCGGCCATCTTCCCAAAGCCCCAACTCTGAACCTAGGAGACTGCTGAGGGGACTTTCTGGACCGAAGCCACAATGGGAGGAAGCATTGTGGAGTGGAAATTTTCTCTTTCCTAGGCCCTTACGAGTACTACCAGGTCTCTGCACGAGTGATAACATTAGACCTCGATAAGTAAGAATACAGTAAACCCAACATAACTCTGTAAGTAACATCCGAAGCACATCAAGGACATATTATTCGTGAAGTTGGGGGAATGATGAAGGCTGCTGTGGAAAGCTGCCAGGCCTCTCCTGCCCAGAATTAGCACAGTGGAGGCATGCCGCTAGGGCGACCCTTCGCAGCTCCTGGCAGTCTAACCTGGTCTCGTGTCACCGTCTACTCTGTTGGAGATTTCATTAGTCTCCTTCTATAAATGAGGAAATCAGGATTCAGGGAATTCAACAAAATTTCCCAAAGTCCTAAAATCTGGATATGGACAAGGAGAGAAAGGAGAAAGCGAAAGGATCTGTGCTCCGAGCACCTGGTTTAAATCAGTACCATCCTGCTCCCCAGAGGACACAGTCTACGACTTGGGCTCCCTTCTGGGTCACGTTTCTTGATGGCTGTGATGTTTGTAACATGCCTGGTGCTGAGTGAGACTGCTCCCACAAGAGAGGTGGTTCTAGCCTGGCGAACAGGGGAGAGAAGGGGGCTTAGCAAGCCCCCTCTAGAAGGAGGGACTCACCCCCAGAGGTTCTCCCGGTGTGGTGGCTGCCGTGCGCAGGCCTGACTGAAGAATCATCAGAGTTTGCTTGTTCCTTCTTGATTCCAAAGATGTTTGATAAGCCCTTGGTGTGCACAGGTCTCTGTGGGACTGTGGCTATCATAGGGATCAAACCTGGGCTGAGCAGGTCTGGGCCACATGTGGACTTCTGGCAAGTTCAACCTTTCTGGATCATCCACTTGTTATTCCTCTCTTCCTTTCACGCTGTGGAGACAGACACAGGCTGACAGAAAGACATGACAGTGACTGTCCCCTTGGAGCTCAGCCCACAGCCAGCTACTGGCCCTTCACGGCACAGGGCTGAGCCAGCTCCCTCTTGGGAAAGGCACAGCCACCCGCAGGCCAGGTTGGCGGATTGTCGTCAGGAGAAGATGGTGGCAGGCGGCAGGCTGTGCCCACTGGCAGCCCAGCTGCACAGAGAGATGCTGAGGTCAGGCTACCTAGCCACCAGAATCAGTGTATTTGGAAACTACAGCGGAGGACCCCAGGGCCCAGGAGTACTCTCAGAATCGCCAACATCCCTACTGTGCGTGAGGGTGATGCTGGATCTGGTCAACTTGACTGGACTGAGAGTTGTAAAGCACATCCCCTCCCTCTGCAGTGTTCCCAGGGAAGGGCAGCATGTGGGGCAGCAGACTGACCAGGGACAGTGCCTGCCACGATGAAGGCAGCAGCGTCGATCTCCCTGTTGGGTGGAACCTGGCCGGGCAGGAGCAAAAGCGAAGGAAGTCCCTAGCTTGGGCGCTCTGGCTTCTCCCTCTCTGCTGGGCTGCACCACAGGGTCCCGCCATGATGCCCAGCCTCCCTGTGAGCCCAGGAGCAACAGAGCCCCCTAACTGTGGACTGACATCTCTGTAACCAAAATGCACCATTTCTCCTGTAGGTTTTTTATCAGGTATCGTGTCGCACAAACAAAAAGCTGACGAACACAACGAAATGTCACGTTCTTGGGGACACAGTGATGACTAAACACAGTGATGACTGGAGAGTCAGGCGGGTGGAAACGTTTCTTGCCTCGGACTCCAATAATATTCTTCCTAGAGGTCATGTAGAATTCATAATTTATCTCTGTTGGCTGTGTAAGCAGTATTTGAATTATCTTGCCCTTGAGAGCTCTACAGTTATTGAAAGCAGGGTCAGTTCTTCATCTACCTTGCCCTTCCCAACAGAGAATCAAGAATAATATTTCATCCATAGTAAAAATGCAGTAAGGGTTTACTGAATGATAGACTCCAGCTTAGCCTAAGATACCCTTAGGCTAACACCCGGCACACCAGCTCCTGAGTGGTCCATGGGCCTCACGTTACGGCCCCTCCAGTCCACATTCCGTAGGTCTAGAGTGCCGTATAGAAGATGAAGCTTCTCATGTCCTTGTTGCCTTCGAGCCTGCAAAGGCTCCCCGTCAAAATGCGCCCTCATGATCTACAATGTTCAACAGCTTTCAACCCACTGTCTCCCTCCACCCACATTTCATAACTTTTCTTGTCCCTGTTGAAGGTCTAGCCCTTTGTGTGAGTATATTTGTGTGAGCGGCCAGGGAGGGGTACTCATGTTTAGTAGCCGTGTTTTCTCCGTGGGTTTTTGCGGTCTCCATCTACTCCACCATCTTGGTACATCCTACACCTTGTGCGCAAGACTGCACCCTTCCCTTCCAGTCTCAGCCCGAGCAGCAGTTCTGTTGACCTTCCCTGTGACAACCTCATGGCTCGCTTTTCTCCTCCTTGAGTCCTAGCCCTTTTTTCAGCACTTACTGCTTTTGTAATTATAGATTTACTCGTGGTTTGTTTATCTGATGTTTCCCCAGCACATTAAATTTTCATTGATAAAAGGTTTCAAAGAATGTTTCCCAAGTAACTGAATGAATGGTGTGCAGTATCTTTTATTGAAAGTCTAATCTTTTTTCCATGAGGTCCCATTCACTAGAACCCCAAAATAATTCCCTCTGCCTTCTATCAAGCTTATAGAAAACACAGAGTTGTAATGAAAAGAAGCAGTGGTTGGCACCTGTGTTGCTTTGCGTGTCCAGGCAGTAGGTCCTAGATCGTTGATTGTTGTCCTGCTCCCAGGAGAGCCTGCCACGGAGGTGGGCATACTTCTTCTGAAAAAGCTCAGACACTAAGTAATTTTTATTTCACCACGTGGTCTCTGTCACAATTCTACAACTCTTGCTGTGAGGAAAAGCAGCCGTAAGAAATATGTAAATGAGCAACCACGGCTGTGTTCCAATAAAATCTATTTCCAGTTTTGGCCCAGTCACCGTAGTTTACCCACCTCTGCTCTAGGTGATTGACACAGAGATGGCCCGATGGCCATGGTCGCTCCTTCCTTGTACCCTGGCTTCTCTCCTCGCAGGGACAGTGATCTTGTGCAGAAGCATCCCGTCCTACTCAACATGAGCCGAAGTCCTCTTCATGATCAGAAGGGCTGCGTTGGCTTCTGACTCATCGCCGTGCCCTCGTCTTTCACCAATCCTCCCTTCCTCAGTCTTCTTCCCCCCAGCCCCTGGACTGGGCTGCTCCTTGATTGTGCGAGGCAGGCTCCTGTGTCAGAGCCTTTGCCCTTGGAGTTTGCTTTCCCTGGAATACCCTTCCACAAGACATGGCTCCTGCGTCCTCATTTCCTGCAGTCCATCTTCCAAAAGTCACCATGAGAAGGTCTTTCTTGACTGCCGTACCGAAAGTCTCCCATCCAGGGCCAAGTAGAGTGGCACGTGCTTGTACTCCCAGCCACTTGCAAAGCTGACGCAGAAGGAAAATTGGAGCCCAGAAGTTCAAGGCCATCCCAAGCAACATAGAGAGCCCTGTCTTAATTAAACTAGATTAAGTTTCTCCTCCCCATCTAGATACTTTTAACTCTTCTTCTCTGGTAAGTTTACTGATTTGTTAATATATAACACATAGCACTAGCACAAGTAACTTCCTGTCTTTTTCTTTTAATATTTAAGAGAATCAGGGAAGCTTCCAGCTGGAAAGTTTGAACACATTGCGCTGGTTTTCGTGCTCCAAATAAGAATGATTACGGGGTAGGTATGTAGTTCAGTGGTAAAGTGCTTGCCTAGAATACCTCAAGCCTGGGTTCAGAATCCAGCAGTGCAAACTAAAACACACGGGAAAACCCAGAATGCCTCATTGAGCACTGTGCTTTATCCTCTTGTTTCTTTTTCAACTTCATCAACTTACAGGATAAATGTGGGGGGAGGGGATTAAGTCTCAAAACTCAAAGAAGATGCACCATTTTTCTCATTTGAACGAAGGTGCAGAAATCGGGTATTAGTCATTTTACGTAAATTCTTTGGGTACCTGTGAATGTGCTGACCAGAATGTTAGCCCCAGGAAAATTCTTCTTGGAGAGCTCCAAGAACAACTCATTTCACAACTGGAGATGGAAGGCACCCTGTGAATTTGTTTCCTTTGCAAACAAAGGAAAATACCAAGGATTTTAGTATTCAGAAGTGCTCGTGGGATATTTATAAGCATGCAAACCCAGCACCAAGTCAGGTATCTCTTACAGTGACCCCATTGGAGACACCACGACAAAGATGGGAATTCAGTGTATTCGTATGGAATGGAAAGGAAACCAGACCGAGGAAAACTAGCTGACATTTTAAAAAATGGGTTGCTTTGTTTGAAATGGAAGAAAACCGTTGCTAATCCATCTCCAGGCTGAGATCACCCCAGGTGTCTCCCGTTTCCCCTACAACCCAAAGCCTCATCTGTTTGATTTTCATTGGCTTCTCCCATGTACGTATTTCCCTGAGCTTCCTGGTTTCACCTTACCTGAGTTACTTGCAGCGCCTTGAACATGTTAGGGAACAACAAATGTCTGTTTCCCTGGACTAATACAGCTTTCAAATGTCTTGAACTCTCCCCTAAATACTTCTTAAAGAGACATTTTCTCTGAATAAAGCTGTAAGCCTATCAAAATAGAAACTCAATGTTTCTTCCTCTAAAATCCTTCAGAACTCAGAACACACTTTGTACTGAGTGAATTCCTGTTCAGCGTGATTCTCTGAAAAATTCATGTGCATCAAATATGGAAATTGGAGGGTGGCAAACCTACCGTGTTTAAAAGGGAGAATTTCAATGAAGCTTAGTGCCTGTGAGAGTAAGAAAGTGTTGATTGGTCCAAAATCAGACTCAGTGCTAATTTTATTGTTGTTTTAGAATCTTGTTTTGCCTAGTATTTTTACTACTGTGAAAAATGGGAATTATGCTAAGAAATCGACACCTAACTAGCAAGCAGCTTGCTCACATTATTTTTAACACCTCACAGGCACCACTTCAGACCAGTAGCAAATTCAGTCTAAGAGGAAAACAGGGGGAAAGGGGAAAAACCAAGAGCAGGATTTGGGAAATTAGATGTGAAGAACTCTTCCTAGAGCCCAAAGGGTTAGGGTATGCTGTTAGCACACCCCTAGTGGCGGGTGAGATACCGGGCATCTTAGGCTACACATTCCTCAGGCTAACCTGCTGCACATCTGTGCCACACACAGCTCTGCCTGCCACCTGCCACCTCTCACGGGAAAACTAAATTGGCTTAAACCATGTGGGAGCATTATAAATACTGTTTAGTGATGAGAACAAATTGGCTCAAATCACAAGGTACTTTCCTAAGTACCGAGGCCGAGGAGCATGCTGTAATTTATCAACAAAGTGAAGGAGGCAGGAGGCTACCTGGCAAGACACGAGCGGAAAGAGCAACTTATCTATTTAAGAGATTTAAAGGGAGGAGGAAGGACCATCTCCCAAATCATTCTATGAGGCCGGTATCACCCAGACGCCAAAACCAGACAAGAGATCACGGGAAAGAAAGCTACCAGCCAATACCTCTTATGAATGGAGACGCAAAAGTCCTCAAGGAAATAGTCGCTAACCAAATCCAACAACATATGAAAAGGATTCTATCCTGTGACCAAGGGGGGTTACTCCCATGAATGTACCATATCAACGTAATAAAGGTCAAAATCCACTCGGTCTCAGTGGACAGAGAAGAGGCATTTGACAAACTCCACCAACCACTTATGATTTTTTTAAACGCAATGAACTATTACTAGAAGGAAACCGCCTTACTCCTGGAAGACGTCTGTGGAATACTGTGACCGTTGAAGAGATGGTGTCAACTTGACTGAATCAGGAACCGCACCTGGGTCAGGAGTTGGGAGCCACGTCTAGACTGGGAACTGAGAATCAGCCTGTATGAGAGTGTGAGTGATTTGTGGACCGGCCAATGAGGGAAGAGCACCCACCCAGATGTGGGAGGGCCAACTGGAACTCCAAGGGTATAAAAAGAAGGAAGAGGGAGGATTGTCACATCTCCTCCCTCTGGGAAAGCTCTCGCCTTCACAACTGTCTACGGACTCTGACTTGCTACACACCGCAGGTCGTCGGCACAGATTCACCCCAGTCTTGATCTGCACCTGTCTGCTCGTCGCTGATCTTCAGTTGCCGATCTGCTGGCTTCAGTCTTTACCATTGTTCTCCCAACAACCGAGACCCACAGCAGACTCTGACCTCACCATCTGTCCTGCAGTCCCGGACGGGAGATCTTCACAGCTGAACAGCCATCTTGGACTATCTCTATCCTCTGATTTGTAAACCTTCCTAATAGATCCCTCTTGTTATATAATCTGTAAATTCTGCCTTTTGAAGAACCCAAACTGATACAGATATCTATACTGCATCATGCTTAATAAGAGAATACTGGATGCTTTTCCATGAAAACCAGGAAAAAGACAGGGACATCTGCTCTTACCACTTCTATTCCACAGTTCCCTGGGGTTCCAGCCAGGACATTTAGGAAAGGAAATAAAACATAAAGAATCCATGCCAAAAGACTGAAGCAGAACAGCCTTTTTTGGAGGTGACATGCCTCAGATATAAAAAATCATGTACAAAAATTTTAATAATGCACTAAAAAAATTAGAAGTAATTATCAAGGATGTAGAATACAAGATCAGTGCAAAAAATGTGTTATATTTTTATGTACTAAAACCAATCAAAAAATCAAATTAGGAAAACAAGGTCATTTATAATAATATTAAAAAAAATAAGATCTTTGGGACTAAATTTACCAAAGGTCATACAAAAGCTGCTCCCGGAAAGCTAGATAAACTGCTGAAACGTAAGATGAAATAAATATAAAGATGTCTCAGGTTCACGGACTGGAAGACTTAGTGTTGTCAACTGCAAGTTCCAGTTGGCTCAAGTGGCCCGATGGCCCTAAATCGTCCACAGACTGAACATGAGCCTTGCCTGATTGTCAGCTTGCTTTCTTGAGAAACTGACAAGGTGGTCCTAAAATTCATAAGAAAATGCAGCTGACTTAGGATAGCCAAAACAACCTGGAGGAAGTTGAAGAAAATTGAGCTCATCCTTGGAGATTTTAAAACTTTCTACAAAACAGCGGTAATGGAGACAGAGTAATGCTAGCAGAAATACATCCACAACATAACGGAGGGAAGATTTATGTAAGTCACAGTTTCAAAAGGTCACACACAGTCCATTCCTGAGCAGTGGGGCAATGGTGGAGGCCATGGCAGAGGCCAGGGAGAGGCTCAGATCATTGGAGACAGAAACCGAGTGAGTCTGGAGACTCAGGCAAGGCCAGAGCCTTTCCAGCCAGAAGCTGTGACGATGTTTCTTACTCCTGTCTTTACTTAATTCAAGCTGCTGCTGTGCCTCCCTAACTCAAGGTGGGTGCCCCTCCCTGACTTCCTCACCCAGAAATCAACAACTCAAACCTGAAGGCTGTTCTCTGGACAACCCCCAATCAATAAATCAACACAATCCTTCCAGACTAAACCCCAAGCATCTGCCCCTTCCTGCCAGGCCCTACCTCCCAATAACACATGGTACCACAATTATCCCACTACATCCAAACACATGAGGTTTTTGAGGGACATTTCCAAACCATAGAATACACAAATCAATGAGTTGGAGTTGAGATTCCAGAAATAAATCAGTACAGATCTGGTCAATTGATTTTTACCAGTGTGCCCAGATAATCCAGTGGGGGAAAATGGACCTTTCAAGCAGTAATGCTAAAACAACTAGATATCCACAGGCAAAAGAATAAATTAGGATCTTTCCCCCAAACTTCCAAAGTAAAATTTAAATAAAGTTGGATTATAGATTCATATGTATCAATAATAGCTAATACCATAATTCTGGTTGGAGAAAATTAGGTGCAACTCCTCATGTCCTTGACAAGGTGAAGCATTCTTAGCTACCTAACCAAAAGCAAAACGACAATTAAAAAACTGGATTAATTGGACTTGGCAAAGTTAAAATTTTTTGTCTCAGAGGATACCACTGTGAAAGTGAAAACACAACTCAGAATGGAAGAGGATATTTGCAGCTCCTACAACAGGAAATATTTATCCACAGCTGAAGTATAGCCCTTATCCCTGTGGTAGAGCGATGGCGGAGCATTTTCAGATTCTGAGACCTGGCAAGGCCCTGGATTGGATTCCCACCGTGAGGAGGAAGGGAGGGAAAACTTGTACCTAGAATGTACGAAGAACTATTGTATTACAACCTGATGAAAAGACGACAAATAATCTGCTTTAAAAGTGGGGAAAGGTCTCGAGTGGGGGTAGGTGCCCCTCTGCAGTGTTGTGTGTCCACACCCGAGAACTCTTTTTACATGCTACACAGATAGCCTCTCTGTTTCACTTTTTGTAGGACTGGACACAGAAGAGACACACAAAAGTGCTCTGCAGTAAAGTCAACCAACCAATCAAAGCTGAATCAAAAAGGAAGTTTCGGTTGGCTCAGTTAGTGACTGTCCAGATTGGAGCTAGCCTATTCCAGAGCTTTCGGGCTAATTGAGCTTCCCCTGGCATTGGGCCTTCTGTTGAGAGAGAATTCCAGCCCTGAAATGTTCTTACTCGTCCTCCTTGGTAAGAAAGGGAGCAAACATTCAGGAAGGACCCTGGGACACTGGCCTTAGAGCTTGACGTTTCTGCCGTGCCCAAGCGCTGCATCTGTGCTGACCCCACTGAGCATTTTCTCCTGAAGGATCTTTAATAGAAACAGAAGTTGTGCAGAGTTTAATTTGCTACATAGGGTTCTCTTACTTCAAATATGTTTCCTAATGATCGAATCCAGCATTTTGAAAGCATTCTCCAGCCCCTGGTGTTTGAGAAGTCCTAAGTCGTCTTCATTCATTTCACTCTTCACTGGATAAAAGATCCCCGAAGCTTGTAATCAATGAACTGTTAAATTCAGACATATGGCTGTGATGTGGTTTTCACATGGGACAAACTTCAAAGTGATGGCATTTTACCCTATCGTCCTAGTGGGAGGCACTCAGGAAATAACCTTCAAATGAGTGAATTAAATTTTCTAATCGATTTTGTTCTTTAAATATCTTTAGTTCAGCAAATGCTGATGATCTTAATTTTCATCCTTACCAGTTCTTGTATTTCTTACTCTCCTCTGTAATATGACCCTTTATTGCAGGCTGTGTTTTCTTTTATGTAGTGTACACCTGGGTTTAGTCCACAGAGCAGCAATGCTGTTCCTGTGGACAATGGTCTGATTTTCTGCCTTACTGCTAATTTTTTCATTCGTTGCTGGGCTCAACCGAAAGCAGGGAGTTTGTCTTGGTAGTTCCACGTGGCTCCTCTTCCCCTCTTCCACAGTCACGCGCCTGCTTCCTTCCACTTGGAATACCTTCCCACTTCTCAGACGCCGGCGCCATTCCTCCTAGTGAGAGCCAGATTGAAGCTGTTCTTCCCACCATGATGCGGTTTGGACACCCGGACTCCTCTGGCCTCACTTTCCAACTAATGCTCTTGTTATAACACTCAACAAAACCAACTTAGAAGGTCAACAACAACAACAACAGCTTGACATACTTCGTTCTCCAGAAATGTTTGTCATAAAGCATCAGTGCCCTCCAGCCACCAGAAGTAACCATCGCAATGGAACAAAGCCGGGCTTACCGAGTCACTGCAGGGAGGAAAACTCCACACCACTGAGGACCGTGGGGCGTACGAGGAAGGAGGCACAAGCGTGGACTGATTGCATTGTTTTCAGATGTGTTAGGTGACTTGGAAGCGAGGCAGGAGCGTGGTTGGCTGCTGTCTGTGAGAGAAAGTAGAAGCAGGGGCAGGAGGGTGGCGAATCTGAGCTCAGCCTGAGTGACTCAGCAGCTAGATGAGGCCTTCTTTCAAAATCAAAAGGAAGGAACAGGCTGCTGGAGCTTAGTGTGAAGACCTAAGCTCAGCCCCCAGTCGGGGATGGTAGGTGGGGATTAATGCTGCTGTCAGTCACCCCAGTAACTCAGTACCTCTCGCACCTGGAAGAGAGCATCATCTGCAGTGCTGAGGAAGCGGAAGCTTCTGCTGCTCCGGACTGGACAGCGTTTGGACGCTGTGCACTTTGGACACGGCTTGTGTTTGTTCTGTGCCTGCCGCTATGAAGATGAAGCAGTCCTGTCTCTTCTCAGTCCCGGCAGGCGTAGAGGCCCTTGGCTGAAGTCGCGCTGCGTGGCCGCTGCTGGGCAGCAGAATGGACCGGCCCTGCTCCTGCAGCTCCGGGCCCTGCTGCACGCAGCGCCAGGGCAGAGAGAGGCGCCAGTCTCTTTCCTCGGAAGCAGTTGATACTCGTTTGTGGACCTTGGAAGATGGGGCAATACTAAGGAGAAACCAAGAAGTTCCACGGTCCTGGTGTCGCGGCCAGGAGAGGGTGAGCGCGGGACAGTCCACATTCACTGTGTGTGCTGGCTGCGCAGGACACTGTGGGACTGGAGAGAGGTGCCCAGGGATGCAGAGCCAGCTCAGCGAGGTGTACTGAGGGGCTGGTGATCTGAGCCAGGTGACCGGGCGCCGTGTGCATGGCCAGCACCTTACTCCTTCATGCAGTGAAGTACTTGCCATGCGTTTGGCCCATGTCCATTTACCTCAAAGTAATAATGTCCCTGTGAGAAAGGCCCTGCTACTGTCCCATTTTACGGATGACGAAAGGAAAAGGGCTCCAGTCCACAGAGACAGGAAGCAGGGGATCTAGACGCCAGTGGTCTGTTGTAGGGAAAGAGCCCAGACCTGTCCCAGGTAGTGTTACGTACCTACTCTTACCCATTTTAAGTATTAACACCTTGGCTGTAATCATCAGTTTTAGAACACCCCTGTTCCGTGATGTTCCGTGATTCGTCCTCTCTTCTTTCCCTTTCTTTTCTTGACTTATATCTACATACACTCATGCACATATGTGTACATATGTGTAAGATATGTGTGCATAGCTTAATGCTTATGTGTATGCATACTGCATGTGTACATGCATTAAAAAGGAATGAATGCAAACTCTGGAATGATTGTATTTTTCCTGTATACTAAGATACGTATAAAGAGCACAAGAGGTCTGGAAATCTCACAATGAGAATCTTTTACTAAGTTCCTTTTTTTTTTTTTCTTATATTTAAGCAGCAGGATGTCTCCAAGCTGCTGTTGCCAGGGCCGTGGGATGGTGTTACCTGGACACCTCTGGTAGTATAGAGCATCCAGGAAGGGTCTAGTCCCACACTGTCCTAAAGTAATAAGGGACTTTGGGTCCACACTCGAGTATGGAGTGAGACCAGGTAATGCACAGAGCAGAGAGGGAGACAGCCAAAGCATCCCAGAGAAAAGAGCAAATCTGCAGGAATCCGAACACTCGTAGAGCTTAAAGAGTCTCTGCAGCACAGGGATGTTGCATAGCCCAGAAGCTCAGTACAGAGTTAAAATGCTCTTTCCTCCCACTGGCACTCAGGAGTGATTGCTACAGGCGCGGTTATTGCAAGAGCGCCTGACCAGAGCAGAGTGCCCGCTAAGGCGCTCTCCTTGGAGTGGCCACGGGAACGCCTTTTCAGCCTCTGTTCCTCAAGTCTGTGGCACAGGTGTCACCCCATCGTGTCCTGCTGACAGAAGAATGGAGACCTTCCTTTCCAGGTCCCAAGTGCACAAGCAGAGAATTCCAGGGCCACCAGTGAGAGTCGCAGAGACCCACAGAGGGTCCTTATTAAAGCAGCGTGTCAAAGGAAGTCCTGATGGGGTCTGGTGCACTTGGCTCCCGTCTGAGTGAGCCTCGTGCGGATTATTTTCTCTGGAGTCATGGGTTTGGGAGAGATTGGGTTGGGGTAAAAACGGCATCTGTGAATTTTGTGGTACTTGTAAGTGGGGAACGATGTATCCTTCGAAAAAAGCCATTTCCAATCTCGCTTCACCACCAGCAGCCTGAGGTGCGCGTCACCTGTACCAGCGAGAGCGAGGGCTCGGGGTACCGTGGGAGGCCGGCAGGGCCGTGTCTTGCAGAACATCTGTCTTTGCTTTCATTTGCTGGAGGTTGATTCTCTGAGGACCAAGTGGAATTAAAGCAGTCCTGAGTACAGCCATCTCACTGAGGACTGAAGTCAGTTTTGCCTGGGAGCTCTTTTCTTCAAGCATTTAAATATTTGCTCCAGTGGGATAAGGAAGAGAATGTGCATGGTCTTCATTTCTCAGGTACCTCAGTTGCAAAGTGCGGAGTCCATTAAACGGTTGTTGAGTATCTTGTGTCGGCGATGCGCCACCTAAGCTTTCCTGGCTGCGTGCACAGCAGGTCTCCTTACAGTTCCTTCTCTCGCGTTTCCTCTCCGAGAGTCCCTCTCTTGTCTGTTTTTTCTCTTTTGTGAAACTTTCCCAAAGAAATCATCAATCACCCAACAATGCTCCAAGAGGGTTACTTGCCTTACTCTAATACGATTTGCAAATATATACTAATATAGTACAAAGAAATCAAGAAAAGAAAAGGACTGGGGGCTGGAGGAATGGCACAGCAGTTAAAGTGCTTGCCTTGCAAGCCTAAGGCCCAGAGTTCGATTACTCAGCACCTCAAAAAGTTGGGCATAGAGGCTCACACCTGGAATCCCAGCACTCAGGAGGCTGAGGCAGGTGGACTGTCCTGAGTCCAAGGCCATCCTGGGCTTCACAGTGATTTCAGGACCAACCTGGGCTACAGAGCAACACCTTGTCAAGAGAGAGAGAGAGAGAGAGAGAGAGAAGAAAGAAAAGGAGAAAGAAAGGGAGAGAGAGAGGAGTCTGGCAATCATTTACTGAAATATTAGATAAAGTGTATACTTTTGACAATAGTTTCACTGTAACGTCAAAATGATCACCATTATGTACATGAGATGTGATTGAAAATGTAGGAAATGTTTAAATAAAAATGCATTAGAGTAAAACACCCATTGCCACCAGTACACATGTCCCCTTCCAGACACCTCCCTCACTTGGAACACGTTTCCGTTGCTCTTGGCCATTTTCCTAAGCAGTCCGGAAGTCCTCTTTCAGGAATACCTTTAGTCGTGCTGTCCTGGATGTCTTCAAATCCTAAATTGATTAAAAATGTTTTCCTTTCATGGTCATGTTGGCTTTGGGGAAACACCAGAAGCCACATGGTGCTAAGTCCGCTGAACGAGGTGCACAAGGACAAAGTTGGATGGCCCTTGGCAGTGGGAGCCACTGTATTTTTGGATCATACTTTGTAAAGACACTTATGAAAGTGGCCAGAATCGGGGGGCTGGGGACCACAGCAGTGACCTTGCTGGCTTGGCAGACACAAGGCTCTGAGTCTGATTCTCCGGAACCTCATAAACAGGGTGTGGTGGCACCTGAGCACCCCAGCACTCAGGAGGCTGAGGAAGGATTGCCAAGTGTTTGAGGCCAGCCTAGGCTACACAGTGAGTTCAGGACACGTGTGTTCCGCGTGAGGAGTAACTTATAGGGAATTAGTGGCAACCTGCCTTTTACTGTAGTAACTTGTTTCGATTTAAACATTTACCATCTGTGTTCATTACCCTGTTGTTTGGTTGGCATAGATAGGGGTGTGTTATTGACATCTAGGGGCAGAGGTGAGGAATGATGCTATACTACCTACAACACAGGTGACAGTTGCCAACAGCAAAGAGTTTCCAGCCCAAAGGAGTCAACAGTGCCAAGGCAGATAAACCCTGGAATTAAACAAAGGTTTTATCAAGTTCGTGTTTTTCCATATAATTAACCCTGTTGATACGAAGCCTATTTCTTTCACATTAACTAACTTAGGTTTATTTTTAAATCTAAAAGCAGAATGAATTTTTGTTAGTTTAATAAAGGCATTTTATATGTGTTATCAACATTCAAACTCTTTTCGTATGTTGTATTTTTGTTGGATAACACAAAAAAAATCCATCTTCTTTTTTTTTTTTTTTTTTGAGACAGAGTCTTGCTCCATAGTCCAGGCTGGTACTAAACTCACTATGGAGCCCAGGCTGACCTATAACTCACAGCGATCCGCCTGCCTCAGCCTCCCGAGTGCTGGGATTCCAGGTGTGCGCCACCTCGCCCAGTTCTTACCTCGTATTAGAAGATTGAACCTTGGAGTTTGTGTTTCCTAGGCAAGCGCTCTGATCCCTGAGCTATGCCCACAACCCAGTTTATTTCTTCTTAACTCATGCCCTTGATTCTGTATTTTTGCAAAACCATTGATAGTTTTATCCGAAGTGATATATTTTCACATGTAACCCTACTTTGAAACAATTGCATTAAAATCTGTGATTTTTCTTTCTCAGAATTACCCAAGTGACTTTGACCTGGACAGACAGATGTCAAGAAAGATTGTGGCTTTGCTTACCTGTATGTTTAATTGGTCGGCTAGAAAAAAAATCCTTATATTTACAGACTCCAAAGTAATACAGAAACACATTGAATTGAATTGAGTAATGTATAACTCTTATGAACAAAAATTGGTATAACTGTGCCTAATAAGTTTTAAGATTTGCAGTGCAAAGGTCCATTTTTCACCCACCCGAGATCGAGAAGTCGAGGTGATGTAATTTACTAGGAGGTCAGTGGTCATCTGTCACTTTGCCAATGCCTTCTTTGCCCTCCAACGATTTTCATTGTCATCCAAATATAGACCATATCCTAAGAAAAGCATTTTGTTTCAAAGCCAAATGACCTGTGGTTGAGAGTAAATAACTAGTACAATTAAAAGCTTAAAGAACAGAGCAAAACAAGTCTGTATGGGATCATCCCAAGATGGTGTCACGACAGAGACAAGAACCCAGCCAAACGGGCCACGTTAATGAGCATGACCACCAGGGGGAAGGGTTGTATGGTGAGAAAAATCGGGAGGTGATAGGGTGTGTCCAGGCAAGGTAAGGTGCGTCCATGGGCAGTGCGAAGAGAGCCTGGCTGAGGTCTGGAGCCAAGTGGCATTGCTGAGAAGTATCCACATTAGGCAAGGAGGGACTGGAATGAGTGGCCAGCAGGAAAAATAAACAAATACCCGTAAGATGATAGCCAAACACATGAGCAAGAGAAAACGGGGTGCCTGGAAGAATTGTCACTTAACCTAGTACACGTCAGATTTGTTTCCCGCACATACAGAGTGCATACCACATGAAGCAAAATCTGGCCTACATAGGGCACCTCGCATTCCCCTTAGGTGACCATCAGTGAAGGCCAGCTGAGTTTACACTGAGCAGCGTGCAGCCCTCTTCCCTTATGACGACTGCGAAACAGCAAGAGTCCTCGTTTCTACAGAGGCACTCTAATTAAAGAATTACCTTTGCTGTTGTCCTAATATTTTTGCCAAGGGAATAAGAGAGTATTCTGTTGTGTGAAAAAAAGTCCTGCAAGAGATGGGAGTGAACAAGTTAGCGCTGTTAAGACTCATCAGATGTAATCCAGTGCACACGTGTTGAGTTTATAATTAAATGCAAGAAGGAGTAATAGATTGTTGCAGCCAAGAATTGGCCTTTAGCCTAGCTGCGTTTTTCATAACACTTACTACTCGTTAGGTTAATTTTACCTTTCTTGATTGGAGATTCAAAACAGAGAAGTTTAGAGAATAAGTAGGTTTTATATTTGGGGCAAAAGGGCTCCAATGGCTACTTCCCTTCAATAAGAGTCATCAACAACAACTCCCAAAAGATGGGTCCCTGTGCCTTTAAAATCAAAGATTAGATTCATATACACTTAAATCTTTGAGTATTACAAGTAAGTTAATTAATCATGAAGCAAGTTTCCTTAGATCCTCGTAAAAGAGTTTAGTAAACATTAGTCCTCTAGAAAATACCGCTGGTCAGGAGTAGATACAGCTACGTATAGCAAACTCACATTCAATGGCCTAGCCCGGTGGGCGCTTGCTTGCTTGCTGTCTTTCTTTCTTTCTTTTTAATGTGAGACAGGGTATCACTGCAGTTCCGGCTGGCCATGAACTCACAATGGAGCCCAGGCTGGACTCAAACTCACAGCAGTCCTCCTGCCTCAGCCTCTCAATGCTGAGGATAAAGGCATGCACCACCACACCCGGTTTACTTTGAGCTGAAGAGTTGAACCGAGTGCCTTGTGGTTGCTAGGCAAGCATCCTAACCACTGAGCTATGCTCCCAGCCCTCAGATTTAAATTCCTAAAAGAGAACAGCTGTGGAAGGTAAGCTGAGACTCCTCTGGGGACTCCATGATTCATTTAGGATAAAATGCCTGCTGGTTTTCTAATAAGTGTCCTTATATGACTTCTGCTCGCATTGCTTTGTCCAAAAATGTGTCAGATGAAATGTCCCTAGCTGAAAAGCAGGCTGGGAAATAAAGTGTTTTAATTATGTGCACTGAAGCCTCAAATACCACGAGGAAGGAGGAGAGGGATTCTGGAGGGCAGCTAGCAAATCCTGCCGGCAGGAGGGACCTGGAATGGTCGTGGTGAGACCCTGGGCATGGCGTTAGCTTTGCTGAAGCACAGCTATAGGCACTGGGTCCATACACATGACTCTGCCATCTGGGGGCACATGAGGTCTGTTTTCCAGGTTTTCATGAGCTGGGTCATCCTCCCTGCAAAATACATCACCGTTAAATGGGTTTCTTGGAGAACAGCCCAATTACATCTTAAATCCATTCACAGAAAAGGTTTGTGTTCACTATTGCCTGGCCACAAGGGCAAGGGTGAACTGCGAAGGTCACCACCCTCTCAGAAAATGACCACCTGATACGCAGTGGATGGAGATGGACAGAGCCAACTCAGGAAAAGCGGGGCAGGGGGACAGTTACCATCCGGCCTGACACCTCAGCTTTCCCAGTTGCTTTCTTCCTTACCAACCAGGAAGCACTGGTATCATAAGAGCTGTCCAGTTCCTGACCTGGCAGCTCAGTAGCTAACAGTCTGCCACATGGCAGTAATCTCAAGTAGTATTTATACACTTAAACTAGGAGTAGGACACCTGTCATCTGCCACGTGCTGTGTGAATGCTTATGACATCACTCACGGGCCATATAAAATTATCAACTTAAATAGTAATCCCAGCACTCGGGAGGCTGAGACAGGAGGATCGCCATGAGTCCAAGGCCAGCCTGGGCTCTGAAGTGAATTCAGGACCAGCCTGGACCACAGAGCGAGACCCTGACTCAAAAAAAAAAAAAATGGCCTGTTGTATTTGGTAAAACTTCTAACTCACTCATCAGGCGATGCTTGCCCTGGCCAGGCCAGAGCATGCCTGCAAGCCCAACCTTCCTCACCACTGAAAATGAAGCAAAGACATTCAGGCAACGTACACTCCATGCAAATAAAAGCTCTTCTGCGAGCCAAAAGTCCTGCCTGCTGTGCCCTCTCACCCTGACTTTCCCTATCTTTTATGTGACCTGGAAGATGTCTTGACTTCTTTATACTTACGTGCAATGTTATTTTATCAAATCTATTGGCTATGAGTTGGTTTTTATAATTCATGTGGCTGTCAAGCAGGTCAGCCACATTGTAAAATCAACTTGTGTTTAATATCATCTTACAATTTCCTAGCTTGACCTGAAATGAGTGAAGGACAATGGGTGGGTGAATGGGTGGACCGAGCCCTCTCAGTGGCATTGAAAACACACAAGCAACACCCCTGCTCTTGGCAGCCCACGACTCATGTAGGAAGATGACACAGGAGGGGAAGGGGTGGGGGATTGTGGAGTAACACACCATCACGCCCATGACTTGCCAGATCAAGGGAGCAGATAGTAAGTGTTCCATTTTTCCCAGAATACCGACAAATGTGGGCTGTGCGCAAAGTGGAAACAGGACCAAATAGATCCCGTGGGTCACTCGTGTTCTGAGATGCTGGTGAGGGGAATCGAAGCATGTACTGATTAGCGTAGGCACTGTTCAGAATAGATCTTGACCATGGGAAGATGTAAGGGCAACTCTTCTCTTTCTTTTTTAACATTAGGTCATGGGACTAAAGGAGTGTTTGAGCTTCTGTCTGGGTGGCGGAGAACCAAGGAGAATTTACCCTTCAAGGAGAGGGTGGCGGACGCCTACTCAGAGGTGATGGTCACCTACACCATGACCAGCGCCCTGTACTTTGTCACCTTCGGCATGGGCGCCAGCCCGTTCACCAACATCGAGGCGGTGAAGGTGTTCTGCCAGAACATGTGTGTCTCCATTCTCCTGAACTACTTCTACGTCTTTTCTTTCTTCGGCTCCTGCCTGGTCTTTGCCGGCCAGCTGGAACAGAACCGCTACCACAGCATCTTTTGCTGCAAGATCCCCTCGGCCGAGTACCTGGACCGCAAGCCCGTGTGGTTCCAGGCAGTGATGAGTGACGGGCATCAGCAGAGCGCCCACCACGACGCCGACCCCTACCAGCACCACTTCCTGCAGCACTTCCTGCGTGAGCACTACAGCGAGTGGGTCACCAACATCTACGTGAAGCCCTTCGTGGTCATCCTGTACCTCATCTACGCCTCCTTCTCCTTCATGGGCTGCCTGCAGATCCGCCATGCGGCCAGCATCATCAGCCTCCTGGCCAGCGACTCGCCCAGCGTGGCCTATGCCGCTGTCCAGCAGAAGTACTTCAGCAGCTACAGCCCCGTGATCGGGTTCTACATCTATGAGCCCCTGGAGTACTGGAACAGCAGCGTGCAGGAGGACCTCCAGCGGCTCTGCAGCGGCTTCACCGCCGTGTCCTGGGTGGAGCAGTACTACCAGTTCCTGAAGGTTGGCAACATCAGCGCCAGGAGCAAGAGCGACTTCATCAGCGTCCTACAAGGCTCCTTCCTGAAGAAGCCGGAGTTCCAGCACTTCCGAAACGACATCATCTTCTCCAAGGCAGGGGACGAGAGCAGCATCATTGCCTCCCGCTTGTACCTGGTGGCCAGGACGAGCAGAGGGAAGCAGACGGAGGTCCTGGAGGTGCTGGAGAAGCTGAGGCCCCTGTCCCTCTCCAAGAGCATCCGCTTCATTGTGTTCAACCCCTCCTTCGTGTTCATGGACCACTACCGCCTGTCCGTGACCGTGCCTGTCCTGATGGCGGGCTTCGGCGTGCTGCTCGTGCTAATCCTGACTTTTTTCCTCGTGATCCACCCTCTGGGGAACTTCTGGCTGATTCTCAGCGTCACCTCCATTGAGCTGGGCGTTCTGGGCTTAATGACGTTGTGGAACGTCGACATGGACTGCATTTCTATCTTGTGCCTTATCTATACTTTGAATTTTGCCATTGACCACTGTGCACCGCTGCTTTACGCGTTCGTGCTGGCGACTGAGCACACCCGGACACAGTGTATAAAAAGCTCCCTGCAAGAGCAGGGGACCGCCATTTTGCAGAACATTACGTCTTTCCTTATCGGGTTGGTGCCCCTCCTCTTCGTGCCTTCCAACCTGACCTCCACACTGTTCAAATGCTTGCTGCTTGCCGGGGGTTGCACACTTCTGCACTGTTTCGTTATCTTACCTGTGTTCCTAACCTTTTTCCCTCCTTCCAAAAAGCACCACAAGAAAAAGAAACGTGCCAAACGGAAGGAGAGGGAGGAAATCGAGTGCATAGAAGTCCAGGAGAACCCTGACCACGTCACCACGGTCTGAGGGGGGACATGGACGGAGTGTTTCTCTTTCCCAGTTTTGCTCAATGATGCGAAGCAAGAAGCCCTCAGACCTCAGCTGCGTGGGCTGGCCCGGGGCCACAAGGCAAGTCAGGGCAGAGGGCGCCGCCCGTGCACACCAGGGTGTCCGCTTCTGGGGGGGAAAGAGGGGGTCGCAGGGGGAAATTCCTCGCAACGTAGTTCTCCATGACAGATGAAGTTCTGAATGGGATCTTAGAGCTCTTCCAAGGAATGCATGAATTGATGGTGGGTTAAGACAGAAGGTTTAAAAAAAAGAAGAGGCTTTTAAAAAGAAAATCCTTAGGAAAGATGGAGAAAAAGTGGCCTCCGAATAGAAGCAAAGACTTAGGAAACATCAAAGTTGCCATGTCCCTTTTCATGTTTGTTTTTTGAACAGGTTAGTCAAAGGATACCTATGCACTTGGGAAGTACATATTTAACCCCGTCTAAGCCAAAGGACTTCCCAACCCATTCTGCGTGTACATACATATGTGTATATTGTGTATAGACATATACTTATGTTTGTCTTTAGTGTATGCCGGTGTCTGTGTGAAGGAAGGTGTCCCTTTGCAGGTAGGCTGGCCTCTGTCTTGAAAGTCAGATCAGCTTTTGCCAAATATATGCACTTTTTCATGGCCATTCAAAATCAACCCAAGTGTCTAGGCAGCAAGTGTGTTACTCAGCCATATGACAAGCCAGAAAGGTGGAGGTGTGGACCCATTAGGGTGACATGTCACGTTGCCCATTGCTGAGACTCTGGATGACTTAAAGGCAAAAGGCATTGAAAGTCATGACTGCACGGTCAAAGTCTCACGTTAGCACTGGCCTTTCATTGGCTCTCTGCATTGGGAAGGCTGCTGTGGGGGCTCACCACCTGCAAATGAGCACCTTACCTACTCTGCCCATGCACGTGTGTGTCAGGGCACACAAGTGTGTGTGTGTGCGTGTGAGTGCGAGATACAGTAGAACCGGGAGCCTTCGTGTAGACAGTGAAAATACCCTGCCATCTGCTGCATACCATGAACACGGGAGGAAGGAGACCTGGTGCAGAGGGAGGTGGGTCTGCACGGTTCACCAGGCACCACCTAGAGTGAGGGAGACGTTCTGATGCCACGGGATAGCGTATTCCCTGCGTGGCACTGCTCAGAACACTCACCAGGTCATGGTCATGCTCGTGGTGGCCACGGTACTACTGCACTGTCGTTGCGTAGCTTCTTGCAATGTCATGGCTCTTGTTACTTAGAAAGGGACTCCTGGGTGGTCACAGCTCTCTGCAGGTGGTGGATTAACTGTAGCTGCTGCCGAATTCTCTCAATAAAGTCCTGAGGTAAATGATTCCCCTGAGTTGAGGTTGAAAACTGTAGCCTAGCAGAGAGGTTCAAGCCTGCTGGGTGCTTCTGTGGGTAAACGCTGTGCTTCCTGGTGAGAAAGTCACTCAAAATGCCTTTTCCCACACTGAGCAGTAGCTTCATTTATTTCCAGGTAGGACAGAACAAATGTCCAACAATTATAAAATCTGCCAGTAAACTCTTTTACCTGAAGAAAGCTGCTTTTGTCCCCACCAACTTTGTATGTTTTAATGAAATTACCTAAACAAAGCAAAACAAAAATTCACGTGAGTTCAAAACAGAGCCAACAAACCATTCCATTCTTCCCAGAGTCTTTGGAAATGAAGTTGATGGGTTGAATGAAATTTTTTTAAAAAAAAGTCTCCGTTGACAGATAATGAGTTCACCAGAACATGAAGAGAAAACAAACAGATTTTCAAGTGGAAAACCTTTAGCAAAATGTGATTTTTTTTGAGCACAGGTCCTACCTTGTAGCTCCTGGGTCTCTCTAGAAGAAATGAGCCATGTTCTCGCCATTGT
The DNA here is from genome assembly GCA_004027205.1 of Ctenodactylus gundi. Classification (NCBI taxonomy): domain Eukaryota; kingdom Metazoa; phylum Chordata; class Mammalia; order Rodentia; family Ctenodactylidae; genus Ctenodactylus; species Ctenodactylus gundi. The sequence continues at coordinate 31,509 of PVKB01003055.1, read as the reverse complement.
GCGCACTGGGCACAGCGCCAGTCGACTTGAGTTGGAAAATAATTGCCTATAATCCTAGCGCTATCGTTTTTACTGTGTCCACCAAGTTACATCAGGTGCCCCTGGGCCTCTGACCTCACCAACAGCTGTGTTAGGATGGCCCGGGGTTTGGTAGTCGGCTCCAGGTTGTGATCTCGTATTTGAGGTGGAACTTTCTGAATTTGGAAGTTTGGGGTTTGAAGTTGAGAAGTGGTCCTTGCCCACAGATCGCCTATCACTGGGGAAGTGGTGGGGTGTTTTTTGTTTTGTTTGTTTCTTTGTTTGTTTGTTTTTCGGCATCTCTTTCAAAACATGGGAGGACAGTCACCGGGGAAGGTCCATGACTGCTCTGGTCCTTCCCACAGTGTGGGAGTGCTTTTTCGTTCACTTTTTTCTTTAAAAGTTTTCCAATTTGGATTTTTTTTCTTGATCACCATAAAGCATTCTAGATGCAAAGAAGTTGGTAGGCTGATTTGAACGGAGACAGCAGAGAGTACCCAGTGTCCATGAGAAGTGCCAATCCCGTGGGGCCTGCAGGGCAGCTCCCCCATGACACCCGTGTCCACATTGTCTCTTTTTGGGGAGAAAGACTTTTTAGGTAAATATGAACTTCTCACTGCTCAGCTAAGCAGAGGTGGCATTTTGGGAGGGACGTTATCTTTTTCAGAGCACCATCGTACTCTCTAGTGAACTGTAGCAATAATTTACTGAAATTGAGCTTTGGTCTGGAAGAGTTAATGTAACACCCAAAATGCCTTACCTAGGTCCTAGGAAGTTGTTTCAGTCCAGGAGAATCTGGCTGAGCATGGTCTGACCTCCCAGCCTCACTGTGGAGTAGGTATCTCCAAGAATCCAACTGACCAAGTGCCAGTATGCACCTAAAAATATGAGATCACAACTTACGGGTCACCCCCTCCGTCTGCCTCGGCCCCCTGTGTCCACCCCTCTGGTGCGCCAGGCTCATCCTCGGTGCCCTGCCCACGTATGAAGTATTGCTGGTGTTTAAATTAAGGGCTCATGCACTGTGTTCAGTAGGTGAACAGCCAGACCGTAGCAGAGATCTGTGGGAAACAACTCAGATTGGTGGGCTATTTTATTTTATTTAACTGAAGTGTGTTTTTTCCTTGACGTGAGAGATTTCTAGAGCTTCCCTAAACCACACCTTTTCCGTATTTACACTGGAATGTGAATTTGCCTCCCTCCAATAACAATTCAGATTTGGGTAGACTATCCATAGATAATACCCGTGCCCACGTTCATGACATTAATGGAGCGTCAAAGAGACGATCACCTAAATTACACAAAGAGGTCTGGCCAACAGGTAAATTCTTCCCCGGTCTGGTTAGCTGTCACATACCAGGCTTAACATTTTTTTTGTAAAAGGTGTCATCAGCCGTCACCCCATGAATCCTTCCCATGACCGTGGACCTCTTTGAAGGTTCTGTGGCAGAACCTTCTCCCGTGGGACCACGTGAGCATCACTCTCCCTCTGTAATTCCCATTCGTTTCCACAGAAACGCACTGACAGGTTTCACTGTGACGTGGCCGGCAGAACCGTGGCCCTGGGCCCCTGACAATGCTGAAACGGCCATTCTTGTTGGATGGACTTGAGGGTGTCCAAGCTTTGTGATTATCCATTGCGCTTCCCATATGTAGCTAATCCTCTAGACTCATGGGTGATGCTAGGGATTGACTGTTGCCAGTCAGAAAAACATTATTTTTGTAAGTCGACTGTAAATATCATATTACAGTCACATATTTTTATGACCGAGTAGTTGTAAGTGCACGGCACTCTGCATGCGTTGTTACTAATAGTACATAGATTATTAAAGACACGATTTTTCAGGGCTATTGCATCTTTTATTAAAATATTTATATCACCTATCAAAAACGCCTCACGGGTTTTGGTCTTGAAGGCCTGAAGTCCACAAGAAGCTCTGTCCTACAGGAAGCAATTTGAAAATGGCCTTCCCTGGGTGTCAGCGTAGCTGCTTACTATATAGAATGCCCTCTGGACGCCCAAGGGGGTAGCGCCTGCCTCCAGGGAAGGCCCAGCGGGCCTTGTGTCAGTCATTGAACACACTTCCTTCCGCATCCTGTTGGCAACCATCGTACCATCGTAGTAAATCGGAGGACAGAATGCCGCCAGTTGAGAAGATAGATATTGTCTCACGGAGATGAGAAGTTTAAGTGATTTGCACCCTGCGCCCACCACAGGAACCTCTCTGTCCATTATGTTTTGTTGGTATTTGCATGTAGTATCTTTTCAAATATGAACCCAAAATCTTCCATTTATCTCAAAGTAGGTTGAGAGACACACTTTTTATTCCCTTTAAAAACCAAAATCAAGTATTTCTCTCTCTTCTCCTTGTATTAAAAAAAAGAAAACTTTTATGACATGGATTCAAAACGTGACTCTGGCTGCACCGGTTTGCCCTGGAAGCTCCCACCCGAGCTGCAGCAGGAAGCACACACCCCGCTCCGCTGCGGCCCTCACGCCCTGCTTCTAAAGCAGCAGTCTGCAAATACATGGGATTATCTGGGGGGAAGTGCCAGATTTGTGTTTCTTCTTTGCCCTCAGACTCGTTATCATAGTATTGACCGAAGTGAGAGCAGCAGTGTCAGAACGAGAGCAGAAAGGCGCCTTGGGAGGCACTGCCGGGGAGAAGTGACGTGGAGCAGCCGCAGTAAACAGTTTGGATTTCTAAAGGATCTTGGCTCATCCACCATCAGGATTAGTGAGGAGAACACGAGATGGTGCTCTATTTGGAGTGTCCCGGGGCCTCAGGAATGAGACAGAGGCAGGTGGAGGCACGAGCCACATCTCAGAAGCCACCATGTCTGCAAGGAGGTACGACAGGGCAACTGACCTAATTCCTCAGTGGCGTATGAGTTAGGCGACGGCACAGTGAGCTGGTGGTGCCTCCGAACCAGAGATTCTCGACTGGAAACAGAAACCCCCCGGCCCTGACTGTATGCCATGTGTCCCACTTACGAGTATGACCTCGTTGGTCAGAGTGAGGTCCTAAGCTTGACAGGGACAATACTCTTGGACTCCCCTACCTGGGCCTTAGACCCTCATGTGGGCGGAAGTGAGGCAGGAAGGAGGCCATGGAGAGGGGCTCGGGTGGGCACCCCGAGATCACCACCCACACGGGCTGCCGGTGTTGAATGGACGCGGGGGAGTTTCAGATCCACTTCCTCTGCCCTCTGCATGAAGATCTCTGTTGCTGATGGGGACGTCACTGGCTCTTCTTGTAAGATACAAAATAAATCAGAGAGCAGCATTTGGGACAGACGTGGACAAAGTAGGTGGCCAGTCCAGGGGGCATCCCTCTCTTCTGGTCTCTAAAGATATGGTCAAAATAAAACAGGCTTAAATTCTGTACTAGGAACCTCTATGAGATACATATTTTTAATATAATGAAGCATTTTATAAATAAAATCATTGCTAACTTTTCACTTTTACAAATTACAGAAAGCCAGTCCCTCGCAGTTTTCCCAGTCAAATTCCCCCTAGGACAGCTCTCATGGGCTCTCTTGCTAATCTTGAGGTCTTTGCAACAAAAGACAGCTTGGGAATGCAGAGGCACATTTCCGGTTACGGAGACTCCCACCTGTGTCCTAGGTTTCCACGCAGCTGAGCTGGGTCTTCCCATCCCCAGTGACGATGCGCTGCTTCCCCACCTGGCTCAGCTTGTGGCCAGGATGGCTTCCGCCCCTGTTTCCACTATTCCTGGGGCAGCCAAGCTCAGGGAGAAACACCATTGGAAGGTTTTAGAATGTCCTAGGAATAAGTAGGAGAAACTTTCATAGATAAAAGATAGTGGAGTTTATTATGCACATGTCTCCTTCAGCCTGGTTGGGTCTAACTTGGGTTCCTGGCAGAAGCCTGTGGCAGTGTGATGCAGATACCTTTAAGGTAGCTTCATGGAAGAGGTCAGGGGACTAACTGTGCCCTGGACACTGAAGGGATGTCCAACTCTGCGTTCGGGGGATCACTGGGTGTGAGCAGCCGCATTGGTAGAGCTGGTGGGAGTGGGGGCATGATGTCACATGTTTACATACCCTGGTACACGCCACCGCATCTACTTTTGATGTAGAATCAGGAAATTCTGACACTTTTTCTCCTGTAACATAAAAGCAGTGATAAATTAGACCTTAAGCTCACCTGTGCGAATATCCCCAAGTTTCAGCAGAATTCGAGCAGCTACTATATTGTGTGCTCCTATTAATTATACATGGTTTTCAGCAAGAGACTTTCTTGCCCATAAGTAGGAAATCTGTCACAGCTTGAAAAGGGCAGAGATGTCTCCAAGCTACCTCCGAGGACATTTAAAGACAAAATGGCAGGCAGCCTTTGACAAAATGACGATATATGACACGGACAGATGCTCCCTTGTCACCTCTCCCGATGCTCTTCCACTTTGTTGCTTTAGACGAGACTTAAGGTAAAGTGAGTGGTCCGTGTGCAGTCCTCTGACTGTCTTTGGCCTCATCTACCATTCATAGCTATGATGTCACTCAAGGAAGTGGTTTGTCTCTGCGTAGACACCTGGCATGAAAGCTGGCAGAGAAGAATAACCTGATGCTAATGGCGAGGCAGTGTTCAAGCTTAGGAGGTGAACAAGTACTCTGTGAGTAACTTCAGTGAGATCCAAGCACCAAGAGTAACTCGGTGGTAGAGCACGTGCCCAGTGTGCACAGGGCCCTGAGCGCCATCCTCAGCCTGTGGGGGAAAGAATCCAAATGGGTTTCCTATCAGGAGAGAGAAAAATCAGTTTCCTTAATTATCCTGGGCAAATGGCAAGCCATAAAATTAGAAATATTTGACACGTTAAGTTTCAGCTAATTAGACTTTAGAAACTTGGTTTCGTAAAATCAAAAGGAGCTACTAGGAAGAAACACTCTCCTCTTGTGCAGATAAACCACATGAACAAGAGAGATTGAGCTTCTGTATTTCCTTTACTTTCTTAAAACAAGAGCCCACTTGCTCTTAATTCTGCAAAAACAAAAATCTAATGTCTACCAAAATTAAGAATGGAAACTAGGATGAAATTAGGAGACTCTGATGCCCTGGCTAGGTGAAACTGGCCACAACCCAGGGCTTCCTGTGCCCTTCCCCTAAGCACGTTCCGTGACACTGACTGTACTGTGCGCACCAAAACAGTCCCACTGTCGTGTCATTCCCAGATACTACGCTCATGAACCATCTCAGATGCTCTGTTTATAACCCTGTACTTTGGGCTCTACAACTAAAGCTGTCTTATTAAGGAAAGCTTAAAAAGAAACTTGAGCAAAAAAATCAAAATCAGTACCAAAATATATACATATGTCCTATGACCGTGCGCGCTCAGTCAGTCAACGAGAACTCGAGAGGGGGAGTGCAGATTGAAGAATACATGGACTCTTGCAAGGGACGCTGCAAAAGATGCTTTGTTATCTGCAGCCTTCCTTTTACACCCTCCTTGCCTTCCCGCTCTTTAACAAGACAGTCCCGTGTTTCAACACCTGGTCCAAATTTCAAACAGCAAACAAGCAAAGTAACACCTGACTTAAATTTCGGACAATAACCACTTCTTGGTGGAAAGGAACTTGGCCAAGGTCAGCGATGCTGAGGCTCTCGGGCCCTGAGGGCCCCAACAGTCCAACTTTGATCTGCAAATATCTTCTTCAAGACGTGCGGCTACTCAAGGGGCCAGGTAGCTCAGTGATTAGAGCACTCGCCTGGGAAGCGCGGCGCCCTGGTTCAGCTCCCCAGGATCATATAACGTCAGATCATGGTGGTCCCCGTCGGTAATCCCCGTACTAGGGACGCTGAGGGAGGAGGATTGCACAACCCCAAATACCACAAAACCCGGCCGTTCTGAGGTCCCTGGCCCCTTTCTGATCTCTTGTTAACATTGAATGTCCCCATGATTCATATATCTATCCTCAGTGAGAATTTCAGCCTTTCTAAATTTAGGGAAAGATCCTTCTCCACCAGAACTGACATGAAATACAACCTCTCGTGACACCTCAAGGTGGCATGGCGTAATCTATCATTAAGTACTAAAAGCTTCATTTTACCTCTGAAAATCTAGGAGTGATACTATGATGGTATCAGATCAGCTTCTCCCAACACAGCTAAGAGCAGGCATGATGCTGAAGTGCGTAGCATTCCTAAGAGACATTTGTCACGTGTCCCTAAGTTCTGAAATGTTGCTACATTCAGTCACTGAAGTAACCCCCATGAGTGGACTGACTTCAAAGCTAAAGCAACTTATAATTGGTTCGAATAAATTCTCCCTAGACTTCCTGCACCACATTGCGTTCCTGAAATAAGGTCAATGAAAAAACGCATGGCACATCTTTGCCCCACCGTGTGGTCCACAGTCGGCCAGAGACTTCTAAGTCATTATTAAAGTTAGGAATGCTAAATGCCTGATACCCAAGTCTGCAGAATTCTGTGGACGAGAAGGAGGCATTATAAGGATACATAAGCAATCGGCTCTCACAGGATTTACTTGACATTGAAACAATTCCTGCCAGGCCTCCGGGCGCAGGACTGTCATTCCAGCGCTCTGGGAGACAGGGGCCAGAGGACTGCAAGTTTGAGCCCAGCCTGGGCAGCTTAACAACTTAGTGAGATCCTGTCTTAAAATCAACACTCTAGAAATGGGCTGGGGATGTAGCTCAACGCGAAGGCCCAAGGCCCGATCCCTAGTAACACAAAACACACAAAAAATGTACAGCAAAGAAAACCCCAGTAAGGTGTAACCCCATAACATCACCCACTTTATCCTCACGGAGCCAACTTCACTACTGGTGTCGCTGTGTAACTACCTAGAGAACTCTGCCCGATAGTGCCTTATGCTACGGTTTCAGATTTGTTTATATTTTAGAATTTATCTGTTTATTCATTCATTTATTTTTGAGGTAGGGCCTCACTACGTTGTGCAGGCTCGTCTTAAACTTGAAAGTTCAAAGGATCCTCCAGCCTCAGCCTGCCAAGGGGCCGGACTCCCAGCACCACCCCGTCATCACAGGCTTTCAGAAAACAAAAATACCCCGTGCTCCTCCGATGGAAATGTTTGAACTGATTCGCTTATCATTTTCTTATCCACAGTTATTATTTTAATCATTAATTGATTTTGCTTTTTCCTTTGTTTAAATGCATCAGTTTATATCATTTCTAAAAATAACCTTTTTCTTGGAGGAATAGTAAAGTACAGTTTTCCTTTAGACAAGAATGAGCATGTCTGGAAAGGGATAAAGCAGAACTGTGTCAAACCCCCGCAGGGCCTGTGAGCACGCCGGCCAAGTACAACACGTGAGGAAATCTGGCCGCGGTCATAGGATGGACGTCAAGCAGAACCCCGTACACATCCCAGGAGAGAGGCTGGAACCAAACGGCACATCCGGTTCAGCAGACACTCGAGAATCATTGCGTCTTCCAGGAAGAAACCTCTAACCAAACTCTAACTGGGGGCCTAATGAAAAGCGTCACGATCTCAGCATGTGAGGGACTGAATTTGGAAGTGTTTTATTATTATCTAAAAAAATTTTTTATAGCCCATAACATAAGAATAAGACCCCATATTTTTAAAAAATAATTTCAGGTCTGTTAAACTTAGTGTCCTTTTCGTAGAGGAAGTGCTGGACCCTCAAGCTACTCCCGTCTCCACAGTTCAAAAAAGGAGATGGCAGCAGAAGGGGGGGGGGGGGGGGCTGGTCTCCAAAAATGAAAAACAACATCGCTGTGAAAAATTTTGAAGGCAGAGGCACAATTTCTGTAAGGAAGACTAAGCATGTGAATGTGGGGGTTTTGTTAATTTGGCTTACGTTTTTTGGTTTGTCACTTATTTATTGCCAAGGAGTCCGAAAAACCTTGACACAGAATCTCCAAAAGTCTTTTGGCTTCTGACCCTTTGAAAAATGAAATCAGAAATCCCATTGTGTTTTAAGATTCAGGTTCGCAGAGGGTAGCCCCGGAAGTATGCCGCGGTTGCTGGGGCTCATACTCTTTTACTCAGCAAATATTCGGAGTCACCTGTGTTGGCAGCTGTGCTAGAAATACACTGAAGTCGGAGCTTCTGGCTTGGAAGCACAAGCCATCTGCTGAAGAAGTAGCTGGCCGGATGCCCCAGCAGAGCAAGGAGGGGAGCAGGGTTGATCCACTCAAAGGCCTGAGTAAGACCCCAAGAGATGGAAGTGGGCAGAGGTCCCCAAGGAGCCGCTGACGAGACAGGTGGTCCACCAGGTAAGCGTTGGCCACAGGTGGCAAGGAGCCACAAGGACCATGACGAATGCCACTACAGGATCCCCAAGACGTGGTGCGCAGCCGGAGTCCCCAGAGAGGTGAGGAAACGGCTCCGTTTCTGTGGCTCATCCGCCCCGGCTGCGTCCCGGCTGCGTCCCGGCTGCGTCCCGGCTGCGTCCCGGCTGCGTCCCGGCTGCGTCCCGGCTGCGTCCGGCCACCTCGGCTTAGATCAGCTCTGGCTGCGCGAGCCAATTTATTCCCTGAATTTGATTCTCCTGACGGTGGTGCCCTCGTGTCCTGTGACAGATGCTCCCACTGTAGGACCGTCTCCTGACACTGGGGACCCTCAGAGTGCCAGAGGAGAGAAGGACACGGATCTGACAGACCCTAAGCCCTCCGGGAGAGAGGGCTCGCTCCAATTCGTCGCCTGTTACGACCGCTTTAACAGCTCACGGCGAGCCTGCTGAGTGGATAGGTGTTCCTGCCCTTGCTTCGTAAGTTGCTTTTTAAAATACTATGTATGTGAGTCCCGTGTCCCTGTGGGGCAGTGACCCACCCCCTCGTCACAAATCAGTCCCAGAGGTCCCGCAGAGTCGCGCCCCAAGTGCGATGCTTCTGTGGGGAGAGGTAGCTGCACAGACTCTTCCCCCACATGCAAATTTTCAGACAATGCATTGATTAAAATTCTTAAGGCCACAGTTTTTAAAAATAAGTTGTGGCTCACTCTTTCTTTGGAAGTCTCCATGAGGTGTAACATCAGCACATAGTTTTTAAGTATGAAATCAACCCATTTACATACCGTAGTCCTTTTTCCTTTTGGGTAGTTAAGAGTATTAGTTACCAACCATGGGTGCTCCCAAAGACCAAGCATCTGGGTTTCAAGGAAGTCTGGAGGAATATATATATCAAATTTTTACTGTTTGGAGTAAGGGATCAGCTTGGAGTTGGCCCAGGGAGGCCCTACCAGGGATGGTCCAAGAGGCTGTCTGTCCCCAGAGCTGGGACAGACAAATGCCTCCACCAAGGGGGGGGAGGGGGTGTGTGTGGCCAGCAGACTCACTCCCAGGCACACCTTGGCTAACTTCAGGCTTAGCCCAGCCCGTGGGCCTCCCACCACTGGTACCAGCTTGGCCCAGAGAGAAGTCTGATGCCCTATGGCTCCACCTGATGAGATAACCCATATCCCTGGCAGTGGAGCTGGCCTCAGGAGTTGACAGCTCCCCTAGTGGCCCTCATGGTGGTTAGACCACCATGTCAACAGGTCTAAGCCAGTAACTTCTAGTAAAGACCTGGTGTTGAAGGAAAATTTAAGAAGAGAAAAAGCAGAAGTGTCTGTGGCCACCACCAGCAGAACACAAGGCAAGATTCACAGAATCTCAGATGGAGTGAGACATGGCAGATGGTGTCTAGTAATGCCAGGCCTGCTGGGAGCGCTGCCCTCTGAATGCCCTAGAGAAGGGAGAAGACCTTCTGTCGGAGCCCCCGGGGGATGGGGACAGCCGGGCCAATCCCTGAAGGGGATGAGCGGGAACTGCGTCTCTGGGCCAGTCAGTTTAGCCAGAGAGTACAGCACAGGACACAGGGCTAAAGGAGGAATCTATGAACGATCACTAGCGGGAACCTATCCTGCACTTCATGAGCTGCTGGGCACAGGACGGGTAGGCCTGAACCAGGAACCCGAGGCAGGAGGATGTCATTGTGGCCAGGGAAAATGGTAGTAGCAGCCTGAGTTACGGTGTTGAAGACAAAGAAAGAAGAAATGAATAAAATGAAATCTGTGGAGCAAACACCTTGGAGCCATCACATCACCTGGGTACCAGAACTTCTGAGAGTCCCAAGTATTAGAGTACAGTATTATACAGTTAAATATTCAAATTAAAGCATGAAGTAAATTTGCATATACACCTCCTTAGATATGAGTACTGGACCCTGGCGACTGGGCAGGGTGTGACATTGCAGTAAGAAATCCTTCACTTTTTGCATGGTCTAGCCACTGCAACACTCAGGTATGTCTTTTAATAATCTTATTCCTGTGGTTTTGCTATGCAAATAGCCTACTTTTATTTATAGATATCAGGGATAGCAGTACAGATTACAGAGCGATCGATTTGAATCTCGGCATATTTAGCTTACGCAAAGGAGGGTTCGTTTTGTTGACATCATTTCAGTAAATAAAAGATGAGCCAAAGAGGAAAGGAGGAAAAAAGTCGGGAAAATGACTAGGGACATCTGACCTCATATAGGATCACTATATACTCAGGTATGTAATACGTACCTACGTGTGTGTATTACAGCCAGAGAATCTGGGACAATATCTCGATTGCTCTGCAGGTGGAGGCATCCCCAGGGCTTTGCTAGCATTCCAGGGAACTCAGGCATCCAGGCAAGTTAGCTCAGAACAGTCTCCTTGTTCTCTCCACGGCCGGAAACCTGCTTCTCACCCGCCACCTCTGAGAAGTACGTACAGCTCACGCGTCTTGGTTCCGTCACACGGGTACCGTTACGTGGCCCTCAGCGTTGGCTGATGTGTTTCCAATGGGGCTTTCCAGCAGAAGGCGACCCACAGGGGACACAGGGCTCCTGAGATGATTTGTCTCTGTCTGACGCAATTCTTCTCCCACGGAATAAGCATCCTGTCAGAGTTGTCAGACGTATGCTATGTAATATTAGCACTTAAAAGTCCCGAAATGATCAGTCATATGTTCTTCGTATTCTCAAACGGAACTTAAAATGAGCCAGGAAAGAGGGTCCCGGTGGTTGCTTAGAAATCGAAGAACAGCTGGGTCCCGTGTGAGTGGGCTGAGCAAGTCCGCCATGCAGGTGTCCCTGTGGAAAGCTGCCTTCAGCTCCTCCAGGGTACACACCGAGGACGAGCACAGCTGCCGAAGGCGACCCCCCATTTCCAGCTTTTGGGGGAACCTCCTTATTGATCACCTAACGCTGTGCTAACTTACACTCCCACCAGCGGTGTAGAATGGTTCTGACTCACGAGGCCTGAGGTTAAGCCTGGAGTCTGGAATTCCTAAGACGCTCCTAGGCGCCGCTCTGACCACTGTTGTGGGAATCACTGTTCGGCTTTGCAAAGTGCCGAAGAAGAGGTTTGTGAAGACTGGTAGATGTTCTGAGAGCCGCTGGGTCAAAACCCACCCAGCACGTGACCTGGGTTCCTGCCCAGTGGGAGAAAGGCACAGGTCCGGTGTGCAGAGTCCCCCAGGCTGCAGAAACAGAATCACCCCACCCACACACACCTTTTAAGGCCATGTTCACCACACCTGCCTGCAGATGAGACTCTCTGGAGTGTGTGGTACTCTGCTTGGACCCAGGAAGCTGTGGTTGGAGTAAGTCCCCACGGGGGTCTTGTCATGTAGAAAAGCCGGGACACATGGAGCCAAAGCACGAAGCATGAAAATATGTGCCATTTTAGAGAAGTGGTGCTGACGGGGTTTGCTGAGAACTCAGAAGCTGCTGGATAAAACGCAGGGCATGAGTGAGGTTTAAATTTAGATAAACGATGGATACGACTTTAGTACACGTGGGTCCCATGCAATATTTGGGGCCTACTTATACTAAAAATATATTCTACTTGTCTAAAATTCAAATTCAACGGGGCATCTTACCTGTTTGTTAAATTGGCCAACTTTGAACTTAGAGTGGGTATCAGGAAGGGAGAACTGTAGGGAATGAGGATTCTGAAACATTGTTAAGTTTTTATGCTAAATAACAGCACGACACTATTCTGCACGCAGGAGGCAGTGATCCAGCACCCAGGCAGCGGATCTCAAGCTTCAAGGCCCAATGCTTGCCCAAGTCCTTCTCGGGCCCCGATCCACCCCTACCAGTGTTCACATTCACACATGCTTTGTATGTAATTTGCAAAACGAGATATTTTTATATTCTTTTTTAAAAAGAACCATCTATCTAGTCAAATTGACAACCAAGAATAAGAAACACGGTCTCCAAACATTTACACACATGAGGCTTCAGAGTTGCGGCTGCCCCTGCATGCGGGACCAGCATAAGCAAACACCTGTTCTGGGGAGACACTAGGGCCAGTCAGCCCCGGAGCCTTTGAAGACCTCTTTGTTCCCATCTCAGCAACAGCTGCTACTGAAGTGAATTCAACAGGCCAGGTGCAGCCCGCTCCTCGCATCACCCGAGATGGTGTGGACCACGCAGGCCTCCCGAGGCTGACTTGGTCATGCTACCCGAGCTGCTGTGAGGAAGTGCTGAAACTCCTATCAGACTCACTCAAAGGCCCCTGGAGGTGAAAGACCTCCTTCCAGACATCCCGGTACTCTTTCCTCATGTGTGATACTACGTGTAGACACTCAGAGTATAGTCCTTGCTTGCCTTGGATAAGAGGAGGTTTTCACAGAGAATCGCTGTTGGTTGGAAGGCATTTTCCAACAAGTAGAATGAGGGGCAGCTACTCAGTAACTCAGAAAGTAAAATGCCATGCTGGACTTCCATACCCCTCATTCATGAATCCACCCAGGAGCATTTATTAAGCACCTGCAGTGTGCCAAAGAAAGTGCCAAGGTCTGTGCAGGGGACGGATCAACATTCAAATAGCTCACAGTACCATCTTAACATCTTACAAAGAGAAGAAACAAAAATAAACTGTTTGCTTTAACTGAAACATCGGTGTTAGGAGACAGTATGAAGACCAGAGCTGTGATATGCCTGCTGTTAACTAAATATCATTCAGAGTTGTTAATTAATATTCACATCATCTATTTGTAATGAATAGAAGTTACTGTACAATTCTTAGGGGTTATTAACAGTGGGGGCTAGAAGTGTTTTGGACAAACCCATGGTGAGGTTGCGAGGGTAATGACATTCAGTTACAAATCTGTTAGGGAAGGCACCCAATCCATTGATTAGTGTGTCAACAATGTAGAAGACATAAACCTAGGAGTATGTAAAACCTTCTGTTCAAAATTGACACACCGAAACAAATTCGTAAATACAAGTGCAAAGAGGTTCCAAAACTCCTAATTTGTTCCAAAAGGAAACAGTTTAATGGGACAGTCAGGGAAAAACTGAAACACAAGAAAAAATAGAAGAATCCTTTTATGAAAATATAGCAGCAAAAAAATGTTACTAGTCACTCACTGGACCGTCGCCCTCTCAGTTCCTTTTATTCAGTGTGGCAGTCACTTGGACGCATATTCAAAATGGTATCTGAAAGGGAGGAAAGTTTCGGCTCACTGGGGAGGAATTCACAGAGGGGATGGGGGAGCGGTCTCGCGCCTTCCCAACGCTAGGTCCTGCGTTCTGTCTGGCTTGAAGTCTAGCACTGGAGTTACTGTGAAATCCAGGTGGCAGCGGAAGACCGAGATAGTACGGGAAAGGTGTGCGGACCCCTTTCCTTCCCTCGGTCCAGCTCAGCACAGGCGTTAACTTTCTATCTTAGTTGAGCTAGACTCTCTCAAAGAACTGTTTTTTTAAAAAGTGTACAGTTATTTCAAGTCTAGAAATCATAAAGATTTCATCCCAGGGTAGAGAGCTAATTATTATGATAATATCTCCATCAGCCATGACCTGATTACGCAGCTTAGGGAGGAAGGGAGGGAGGGAGGGCGGGAGCTCAAAGTATGGACCAACTCCCCTAGGAGCTTGAAAGTGTTTCGACTATGAAATCGAAGCCATTAGCTATATCTGATTATCTTATAAATAATTTTAAAGTAGATTCACTAATACATTTGGAGATTTCCTTGCCTGTGAACTCCTCACCCGGTAAGATTCATGCATATAGAGCCCGGAAGTCTCTCAAGTACTCATCAGTAGCCTAAATTTTAACCACAGCGCTGGTTTCCTTTGCTGGGGCAAGGCCTGTACCCAGTGGGAAGCAAGTGGTATTCAGGGTGGCGACACACTTGAGTAGGAACAGCAGAGGGCGCCCTGGCACCGCCCCACCTGGGCATGAGCAGGGCGCGCACAGCCCAGGAGGCCTGCTGGGCACGAACCTGGGCTCCCTTGCCCTCGTTGCCTCATGCCCACAGAAACTCTGCTTCTTCCAGACGCGTCATTCAAGGACGTCCTGCTGGCTGCTTCCAAGCTCACGCTGAAGAGTCGTTAGCGAGTCTCAAAACACAAGCTCCTGGCTAAATAAATGGCAGAGTCCAGTCCGTAACCAGTAGCCTGCTCATGAGCGAAAGAATTAGAGCGGGTGATTCAAATCCGTGGGTGAAAGAGGAGACTTGGGGGGATTTTCCGGACAATTTCTGTGCTGTTTCCTTTCCTCACAGACATTTCTCATTTTCTGAATTATCTCTCGTTGGAATGTATGACAGTTTCCTTCACACCAGCAGATTTGGGGGTCAGTTCTGGGCACAGGAACCCCGGCTCCAGTGCCTAGCGGAGGGTAGCCCTGTGGCTTGTTCAGACTTCCTACCTTTTTTGGTTTTATGCCTTCATTTGTCCTCATTAGAATCTGCCCCCAAAAAACATGTAACTGATGTTGAGAAGCAGTGTTGCCTCGTCTGTGGGAGGAAATGCATTACCGACTGTACTCCATAGGTTTCCGCACACACAGACTTTTCTGGAATTACTGGACATGGTAGGTACTTGGGAGATGTCGTAGCATGTATTTCCAGACCTGTTTTCATTTCTGCCTCAGCGGAAATTGCCACTTTTATTTGGATCCACTTGACTCTCAAAGCTGAGACAGGCTGAGTACATGGAATTTTCCTTTATACACACCACAAGGCCCTACATAAAGAATTTCTCTATAAAGTGTCTAGTACAAAGTCAGATCTTACGTCTGCCTCTGAGTCCGTAACTGCAGGTGTCTGCTAACAAAACCGCGTGTATTTCCTCCTGAGAACCCTCCCTCTTGAATGGTCCGAGGGGTGTTGAACCCAGCCTGTCCCTTGCTATCCTATTTCTAACCAAGCATTTTCCAGGGAACGTGCACCAGGAGACTACACGGGCAGAGCTCGAGTTCAAATGTCCGTGGATGGTGAGACTGTGTGTCTTTCGGTTATGATCAACTTCGGTGTTTCTGAAATATCTATGTTGGGATGCGAGCGTGAGACACGAGGTCAGAGCATCCTACAATGTCATCCTGAGTCCTCAAGGTACTCATACAGTAATTTGCATCATGTGTTGGTCAAGAACTGCAACCACGAAGCAAGCTTGGGGTGTGGGTGTCAAAGCCACAGCTCGTCCCGGGCACTTAAATCACGTGTTTAACTCCTGTGTTCAGCACAGTGCCATCTGCGTCGATGATGCACGTCCCAAATTCCCCTTGCCACAGCTCAGATGAAACAAGCAGCCTATGAAGGAGTTGACACGCATGAACACGCAGAGACACGGGCATGCTTTTAGCTGAAACACTGTGGGCTGAGCTGGTTTGGCCACAGCATGAAGTTGGGCCACGTTCCAATGCAATATTGAAAATTCGAATGCAATAAAGAAATGAATGTGGCCACTCCACACTACCATAAAGTCTGGACCCAAGGCCAGGTTCCCCTCCCCTTGCCCACAAGCCGGGGTCGGCAAGATGGCGCAGAGCCCCACGGCAGAGGTCCGCCCCGGGTTGAGATGACTGTTCATGCAAAGGTTGGTGTTGTCAGCGTGTGTGTGTTGCTCTTACCCTGGGCAGAGGAAATCCCATCCCAGCTTTCTGCTGACCCAGCCGCTTCCCAGGGGGACACAGTGCCCGGCTGTGGCCTGCACCCTCTCAGTGCAAAGCTACTGAAAGACAAGTGCTGTGCGTGAACACTGATCCTAAGTGTGATTTTCCAGGTGGGGCAGGGCAGTCTGATACCAATTCCTGCATCTAGGTTTTCTCCCAGAGCTAGTTCTGGAGGGGTACAAAGGACTCCCAAGTCCCCCTGCGATCTTGTTCCCACATCTTGTCATGCTTCATTCGGCCTGGGGCACCGGGGGCTCGTTACCCATTGCTAACATTGCCACTTAAACATGAAACTCCCTCCTTCCCGTTATGAAAAGCTATTACAAACACATATGGATTTATATCACGGTTGATGACTATATGCTCTTTTATATTAGAAAACTGTGTGAATACAAAATTAATCTGATGAATGCTGTTAATTATTTTAACTTTTTTATTAGGTATCAAATGTTCCTAAAATTATTCTCTCTATAACTTACCAAGATTTATCAGCTTGTGTAATTTTTATAATCAGAGGAGTCTGGTTTTCTAATTAAAGTTTTGTCAAAGAAAATGAATTGTGTGTCTCTTTCCTTCCTTGGAGGGCCAAGATTAAAATGGAAAAATGCGGTCCTGTGTGGGCTCCCTAGTCCCCGTGCGGCAGGCAGGGGATCTGCAGGGGCCAATACCCTGGATCCAAGCCCATTACGTGCCCACCTCTGGGGTGGGAAGGAACACAGAACACCTTTCTGCGTTCCTGAATACCGTTAGAACACGCTAAAACCAGGAGGGCCACGTCATCCAAAGCTGCTCGTGTTGAGAGCCTAGTCATAGCTGCCTCAGGGGTCATCTGGCTGCTCCTCCCAAGTTGGAGAAAAGCCTAACGTGGCATCTTCAGCACCCCCTGTCCTCCGCCCAGCAGGGGCCGCTGGCCTCTGCATCTTGCAGACCTAATTATCCCACTCGAACCCCACGTGAGACAGATGCACCACTGCTAGCAGGAATAGAATTCCTGAACCTCAAAACCTGGTCTCTGGGTCATGGAGATGGTGAGAATGGCTACCCCAGAGGCGGACAGGGCCGTTCCTCAGGGATGGACATTACACGGCTGCTGCCAAATTGCCTGTGAAGCTGGCAAAGGGAGTGTTTATCAGATCCAGACTTCTCCTCCAAAGAACCCCCCTTAGCGGTTTGTTAGGGGTGAATTGTATGAGATAAATTACAAGAGTAGCCGGGAAAAAAATGTCCAAAAGTCACAAGCATCACCACCACGGGCCAGTACAGTGTTACCCCTAGAACACCAGTTCCCCACCTTCCCTAGCAAAGGCCTTGCGGAGAAGATGGCCTCGCTGCCCGTCAGTGGAGGTGAGCGTTAACAGCTCCGTTGTGGCTTCTTCACTGCCACGTTAGCGCGGACGCGAGCTGCGCCCCCCCCCCAGAGGAACAGGAATGAGAGAAAATAGCTTGAATTAGAAGGGAAGTTAGGGTGAGTCAAACTTTACCACCTCTGCACTTTACAGGACCAGAATTCTTTTTTTTAAGTGAATCCATTGTAAGTCATAGTCTCAGAAGACCCAAAGCTATCTGATCCCATGTCACAACGTGCTGCCTCATACAGGTATTTTAATACCCCCCTCCAAAAAAAAGAAGCAAGTTATTGTCCACCGTGAAGCGGTTCTACATGAAGTGGCTTGCCCAGCCCTGCCCGGGGCTGGGGGCCTGCCTTAGCTTGTGCTGGGGTCTCTCGCTACCCCGAGATCTCAGGCAAATGCTGTGCCCGTCTTGAATACAAACAGGCTCCTAAGCAAAGGAGGCCTCGACAACTGCCACCGGGCCAGGTTGCCATCACGGTTCTGCGAAACACAAACGTATACACTCCAGCAAATAAACTCCAGAGGAGTCGTGAAGGGCACACGTCAACTAGGACTTCACCCAAGGCGGGAGGGACGCAGAAGCAACACGCCTGCGTCATCAGAGCTCGGGAAGCATTTCCGACAATGGTCCCAAAATCTTACACTCCAGTTCCTTGGGTTCTGCTGGTCTCTGTAGGTCGAACCAGCACACATGGGGCCTGGTCTCACCACAGGGAGGTGCCACAGCAGCCCCCAGCACCCCACCAGCTGACCCCTTCCTTGCGGGGTGGGCGCCCACAGTCCATGAAGTGTGCGAGGGTAACAGAGTGGGCCGTGGCTGTGAACTTCCCAGGAGAACGAAATCACAAACATTCCAAGGCCGAGGTGCCACGAAGTGTAAATTTGGCTGAGTAACCTGGGGAAGGTTACCAGAAACCTGGGGTGGGAGCCACAGTTAGGAAGTGCATGCACACACGTGCACGCGTGCGCGCGCATGCACGCACACACACACGCGCACACACACAGGCCAATGGAGCTGAGCGAAGGTTTGGGGAAACAATCTAAGATGGCATTTGTCATGTTTCTAAGGACTAAATGGGCCAGCCCTACGCTCGTTGGGGTGGCCGGCAATACAACCTGAGATGAAAAATCGCTTTATGCACCAGTGACCCAAAGTGGCTCAGCCACTCTCAATTCCAGAAGAGTGCGGGGACCTTGGAAGGTTCAGGAGTGAAAGGCAGGATCAGAAGGGGCTGGGTTAGTCTGCAGAGGAGCCTAGGTCGCAGCTCAGGGAAAACGGTGGCCCACGGTAGCAACAGAACAAACGCTCCGGGCCAGTTGCAAGATGGGCAAGGCTGGACCTCTCCTCTCCTGAGCGCCTGTGCTCACAGGTGACGAAAAGACGCCCCTGCAAGGGTGGGAGAGCCACCCCTGAGCTGGGAGGCCTGCAGGGCACGGAGCCGCACTCTGTGTCTCAGCCAGGCTCAGCCAGGCTCGCACCGGGCCTCCTGTCCTCAAAGGCCAGTGCCGACGCTGCGTGTGCCCAGCCGCGCTGAACCCCAGCCTGTGCTCCCTCAGGAAAGTTTTCAGGAGCACCGGTCATCTGAAGAGCAGCGGTCCCCTGTGGGTCGGCCTCCGAGAGCTGTCACGGAGCGCGGCCGTGTCCACGCGGTGTTGCCCCTGTGCCGAGGGTGTCTGCGCCCCTCCCTACCTTCTCTGATCACCGCGGGGGTGGCTTCTGCCAGTCGGCTGGGGCCAACTCTGATGCCCTGGAGTCCGCTGCCCCTGCCCAGGGTCAGCTTTTGCTCGGGACGCCACAGCATTGATCTGCCTGGACCTCTGTCCTCTCCATAAACAGCCTCTGCTTGCACACACCTGTTTCCCCCACAGATCATCAGATTTATTCCGGATTTATTGCATAATCACATCAACTTGGGGAATTAATGCACGTGCACGTCACGTCCCCGTCACGCTTACTTCCTGTCCCCCTTCCCACCTGTCATCCCCCCTTTCCCCACATGGCCTGTCCTCACCGCCAAAGCCTATCTCCTTGTCTTGTTCTTTTATTTAGTTCTTTTGCTACTTATACTTTTGATTTCCCTTATTACAGAAATCATGCAATATTTAATCCTCTGCATCCGATTCATTTTGCTAAGCAGAACGGTGAGTCCGTTTTCCTACAAATGGCTCAAACTTGTCTTTCTTCACGGCACAGTAGTACTCCATTGTGTACAGACAGCACGTATTTTCCCACTCCCCCATTGGTGAACACCTCCAGGTTCACTGCACACATCTTCGAGCGGAGGGCTCCGCCTCTGTGGGCCCACCCACGCCCTCTGCCGGCAGTTGCCAGCACTGCCCTCTCTCCTGGCACGGATCTGGTTTCTGCTCGCTCTGGACACCCGTGGAATAAATCCAGCTTCTCTTTCGCACACAGATGCTCAGACGCTTGAACAGCGCTTCGCCGTGGACTTCTGCCCCACAGACAGTAGAAGAGCACTGTCTGTCCCTTCCGGTCGTCACTCAGGTGACGTCATCCCGGCCTGGCGAGACCAGCTTCTCTGGGCTCAGAATGCCAGTTGTGCTCAGACTGCTGTGGAGGCAGAGGGAGCTGTGACTGCCCCCCCCCCCCCCCCCCCCCCCCCCCCCCCCCCC
>PVKB01003055.1:0-11521 GCA_004027205.1 Ctenodactylus gundi | reverse complement strand
CGTCTTTTCCTTCTGCCATTTTTCCTGCCTATCATGGAGAGCTGGCTAAAAGCCGTGAGCAGCGCCCATGAGACAGCCCGAAGCAGTGGGCTGCCTTGAAATGGCCTCCTCCATATTAATTAGTCTACCACCCTTATTCCCAGTTTCACATGAAGTCTTGGGAAAGGGGAAACTCACGGGTATACCTGGGCCACAGCGTAGCATGCATGGGTTTTCACCAATTGCCAATAAATTCCTCCTTCCCATGTGAAACTTTCCGAGCCCGGTTTTTCCAGCTTGCAGTCCTCTTGGTATTCTCATCTTCTGAGCTCTGGCCGCAATCTCTCGCCAAGCTCCGCTCACAGCTGAGCATTCTTTCTCCAGCCAACATCGTCACATCTTTCTAAGCTCCTCCCACAAGCTGATTCCAAAGGCTTTCAAACCACCCGCTCAGGTCAAGTCAGAGCCATGACCCACTTCTCTGGTACTTCCTGGTAATTTCTCTGGCACCAATTTCTGTCTTAGTTGCGTTCTCGTGGCTGAGACACAATACTCAATGTCCACAACTTGAAAGAAAAGATTCATTTTACTTCACAGCTTCAGAAGGTTTCAGGCCATTCATGGGCAGCTGGCAGCGGCAGAAGCACATGGTAGCAACTCAACAGGAAGGAAAATGTTCAGGGCCTAGCAGGCAGGAAGTCAAGTGAGCAAGCGAGGGTGGAGGTACCACACGTCTTTCCAGGTCAAGCCCCAGTGTCCGCCCTTCCAGTCGGGCCCCATCTCTTAACAGTTCACGCTTCCGTAAGTATTCCACAACATCCAAATGGTGTTCCAGATCCAAAGCACAGCGCGTTCTCTGTACCATCCTGGCAGGAGCAGGGCAGGAAGGGAGCCCTGGGTAGCCATGCCACAGTCGGCACATAACTTCTCGGGAAGCTAACACCTGCCCCAGAGAGAAGCTGCTCCCTGCCAGCTGCCGTGACTCAGACCCTGCTCAGGTCTGGGCCAAAGGCAAGTCCAGGCTCGCCTGCTCCATTAGGAGTGACTCATCCTCTACCAAGGCTGCCAATGTTTCCTGGGTGTCCCCATCCGTCCCGCATTTGGGGACAGTAAATTCCTGAGGTGGGCAAACCCTCCATCACTTTTGGGTTGTGGGAGAGAGTGTTCCCAACCTGGTCCCAGCTCCTGACTTATCATATGTTTACCCGGTACAGCTGGCCCTGCAGCTGTCCCGGGCGCCCTCCACAGCTGCCCTTCCCACCCTCTGTGGGAGCCCCCAGCAGATGTGGAGCCCACTTGGCCCCCAGGTAAGAGGTGAGCCCAGAGGTGTCTGTCCTTACACACCCGAAGCCACAACCCACCTCAGATGGTGTCTGCTCTGAGGAGGACCGGCCCTGTGGCACTGAAAACCAGCCCGGCCTTCAGAGTCTCTCAGGCCCCCTGCACAGCCTGACGCTGTGATCTGTGAGCACGGACACCTGACGGGCTGCCAGAACCTCTGCACATCGCACCCTCGTGGGTGAAGGCAGACTTGATAATAGCAATGCGCCCAGAACCGGATTTTAGTACATTTCCTTCTCGCCTTTAGGTACTTATTCACCCAGATGGCACACTGACGTTGTCCTTACAGTCCCCACAGGCGGAAGACGCAGCCGCCGTGGTGCCACTCCCGGTGCTTCCCCAGGGTTCCTCCGCAGCTTCCCTGGGGTAAGCGCCCATGGAGTGTGGAGGGACGCTGCGGCCCCTGGGAAGCAGCACCCAGGGGGCCCGATGCCTTCCTGGGGTTGTGGTGCTACTGCCCTGGAACTTTTCCAAACTGCCACCTGGGCTTCCAGCTCACCAAGCGTTGTGCTAACACCTAGTAGGGGATAAGCTCCGGGAACAGACACTGTGGTAAGTGACGTGATGATGGCAGAGACTAGCACAGGCCTTGGAAACACTGCACAGAGAAAGGAGTCGTTTGTTCAAATCTCCGTACAGAGCAGACAAGAGCACAAGGAAAGAATATTCAAGTCCACCTGAGCAGAGGACGTAAAGGAAGCCATCCAGGGAGGTAGACTGGGCCACTTGCCCGGCAGGAGGATGTCCATGGGTCCTCTCGGCTGTTGTCCTCGGAGCGCCACGGCCAACAGACTCCAGAGGGGCCTGTTGTCTACGTGTCCCAGGAAATGTGTGAGAAAAGAGAGAACTCAGAGCTCGTGACTAGTCTCCCAGGGAAGGTACGAGTGGCTGACCACAGCCAGGATAGACCTGTGCAGCCTCTGACACTGTCCCACCCCCAGCCATCTTGTCCTCAGGCACATGGGACGCTCTTGGGAGCAAGTGTTCTTCGGCGATGGTACTCATTTGAAGGCGAAGAAACTGTATGCTCTGGGACTATTTTCCCAAGGTTATGGTGGACTATGACAGGCCGGCAGCCTTCTTGCCCATCTACAGCTGTCCTTTGTGCATCATCATAAGCTGTGCCTAACCGTCATCACCGTCACAGGTCCCTCACCTGTCTCGCACCCATTACCATTGTCATTCTCTCACGTCACCTGTCACCCTCTATTTCTAATGTCACCATTCTTCTCCAGATGCACATGGATGGATGGATGGAGAGATAGACGATAAACTAAATTCTGTATCTAACATTTACCTAAAATGTTATCATTTCTCTGTCTCTTGGTGTGTAAAGGCAACAATGGCCCCATACGTGCCCATGGCTTAGTCTCCAGAACCTGTGAAATTGCTATAACAAACAATACACATGACAGTATGGTTGAGAATCAGCTGACCTTAGGACAAAGACATGTTCCCTGGTCTCGCCTGTGGTTCGGAGGCTTACCGACGTTCCCCAGATTACAGGCCTAGGAAGGGACGGAGTTGGGCTTGAGCAGTCGCGGTCTTTCCTTCTCTGACACCCGCAGGCTACCGTGAGGCTGCACATGTGCTCTTTGATCCACAGCATCGGAGATCGATTCCCAGACTTTAGCAGGTCCGTGGACAGGTGACGAGGAGATCGGAGTGGCTGTCGCTTCAGCTGTGGAAAGTTAGTAGCGAAGCCACTGGTGTTTTGAATACAAGCTGCAAAGTGTCACCAAACACCTGCTCGGAGACAAGGTGCACTGGTCTCTTGTGAATATTCTCGCGTATACCAATGTCAGTAAAGAGGTAAGGCCCAAAATCAAAATTACAAATATAATTTCAGGGAGAACATTTTTGTTCCGCATCTGCTATTAGGCTTTCAAAGGGATTATTTTTCTAGCATTGGCCTCCTTATTATAGCAGAAAGGAAAAAAAAAAATTCTAGTTATGTATTGTTAACTTGAGTCTGCTCTTTTGCCAAAGGCCTCTCCAGAGATCACCAGCTATTAGTAAAACTCCAAGGAGCCATCACCCTGTCCTATTTCCGGTTGACCTTGACCTTGAAGCAATATTACATCTGCATTTTTTCAAGGGGAGTGGAAGAGAGTTGTTTCACACTCCTGCCTCTGCCAGCTCTGCCTGATGGGAAAGTTTCACACCAACAGAAGCCCACGGCACAGCGAGTCACCAAAGTGTGAGGTGCAGAGTGAGGTATCAGAAACGGCCCCCCGAAGTGGATTTCCATGAGACATCCTGTCCCTGCACCTAGAGGAACAAAGTCATTTCTCCATCATTAGACCCAAGAAAGGGATGGACCCAAGAGAAAAGTGACTTGGGCCTATTGGTAAGGAAAACTTGGTCTTACAGTTTGCCTTTAATTTGATCTTCGAATTACATAAAACTGTATCACTTACATTTTAAAATTACAAAAAAAAAGAAGTTGACAATTTTATCTGCTACTGATATTTTTAAATTTAAAAAGAAAACACAACTGAATCTTTTCACCCGGGATCCTTCAAGCCTTGGAGGTTTGCAGTGTGCCTGGACATCTCTCGAGACCCTCCGCATTCACATCAGCCCCACTCAGACTCTGACTTCTTTGTCCCAAAGACAGAACCTCAGAGTCACCGGAAGCCTGTCCCTTTATTCAGCACACGGAGTCAGCCCACTGGCCCCCCATGTCACTTCAAATACATCTCCTGTGTAGCCTGCTTGTGCTGCTACAACGGAATACCACAGGCTGTGACGAAGGCCCCGTCTGTCAGCAACACGCCGTCGGCCATTAGGAGTCAACATCTTCGATTTAGAGAGGCACATAAAGTCACAGCGCACACCTCCCCCTTAACCTCTAATTCTAATGCCCCCGCTCTTCTCTGGATGCACATGAGTGGATAGACAGATGACAGACAGACAGACAGATAAATGAGACTAAGTTTAGTATCTAACATTTAGCTAAAATGTTATCACTTTCTCTTAGTGTATGAAGGTAACAGTGGCCCCAGAGACGCCCGTGGCTTATTCTCCAGAACCTGTGCATCTGCCATTACACACATGACCCATGACAACAAGCTTGGGAATCAGCTGACGTTAAGGCGAAGATGCTCTTCCGGGTTATCTGGGCCCCATCCAAGCAAAACACAAGGCGGTAGGCAGGGCAGAGGCGGGAATGGGAGACAGAGGATCATGGGAGAAGGCATCGTCTGGAATGCTGGCCAGCTGTCCACAGCTCCCAAGTCAGAGGAAGTGACCTACAGCCAAGAACTGTAGACACTGGAGACATCCCAGAGTCCTCCCTAAAAACTGGAGGATAAGACACAGCTCTGCAGGGTCCCAGTGAGACTCGTTTCAGACGTTAATCTCTAGAAGTAGAAAATGGGCGTTGCTTTGCGCTACCCTGTTGCACTAATCCCCACAGTGGCTGACCATCGGGCAGGGAGAAGAGGGAGGGAGCTAGGTACATGCCCACAGGGTCATCACCAACCTAAATTATTAAGTTTTTAAAACCAAAAATATTTTTAGAAATATGTGTCTTGAAGGACATGAAAATTCAGTGAATAGATAAAATATGCAATTACCCAAATTAATCCAGTAATACCAGTTGCCTTTGTGGAAGTCGGGAAGTGGAGGGGAGAATTTTCACTCTGGGTTCTGGGGCTCCTCTTGCAATCTGAGCCATGTGAATGTGTTACCGGAGAGAATAGGGGCACCTTGCAGCTGTTCCCTACACGGTTGGAAACGCCAGGAGTTGGAGGCTGGAATGTTTGCCCATCTTTTGTGGGTCACAAGGACGGGGCCCAGAAGGGTGAAGCGTCTGGTCGTCCTTCCTCCCTCCCTTCCTCCGTCCCTCCCTTCTTCTTATCAGTACATGTCTGCGATCTGTGACAACTGCACTCCAAGTGGCTCCGGGCCAAGACATGGAGACGCCCATGAGGCGAGAAGTGAGCGCCGCCTACCCACACCAGCCCCGTCCTTGAACGAGCAAGCTCCTGGCTAAGCCTCCTGTGGGCCATCTGTAAAATGAGTGACAATAACAGCGCCTACTTCATACGGGTAAAATCCTTAAAGACTGAACTAAGCACACATGAGAGTTTCCCAAGAGCATTGGGTAGTACTGGCTACCCTCACCCACCCTACATTTTAACATAAGCTGGAGAAGATTTGAACTGATTTACTGAGCCGATGTCTTTACCAAGTAAACAAAGTAAGAGCGCAAGCCGCTTGCCTGTGCCCCCCACAAAACCATCTCACTGTGCGCCTGTACTTGGCTGAGGTCAGGGTGGGCCGCACGTCCCCTAGCTGGCCGGCTGGCAGAGGTGGAGAGGACGCTGGGGACACGCCCACAGGCGTGAGCTCCTCCGCTGCACCCCCCTCCCACTGTCCACTGTGGGAAGGCCTGGGAGGTGGGCGCGTTGAGGGCGAGAGGTCACAGGCGGAAGGCGCCTGACCTCAAAGCCTGCGGGGGGCAGAGTCGGCCTTTCAAGCTTGTCCTGCTCCGAGCGAGCAGTGAACTTCCACTGCGTGGAACATCTGGGCTGGAGGTTTGGGCGCGGGGGCGTGCTGGTTGATGTTCTTGCTGTGACGCTGAACAGCCTGGTAAAAGAGCACCGGCCCTCAGGGACAGCGCGCTGAAAGGCCTTCACATGCGGGTGTCCGTCGCGGAATGCCGCGAGCTCAGAGCCGGTTCACTTCTGTGTGTCTGCGTGAACCCCCCACCCCCGCAACCCCGGGGTGCTCGAACATGCCCGTCCTGTTTCTGCTCTCCTTCAACGCGCTCTCTGTTTCTTAAGAGCTGCTGGGGTGTGGGGACCGCTGCGCGGGTGCCCCTCTCAGGCTCCGGGTCCACGTGGCATCTGCCCTCACTGCGCTACGGGCTCGGTCGGCAGAACTGGCTCTGCCATCCCGAGAACGGTGCCAGCTACAGAGGAGAGACAAAGGTGTCGACCGACATGTATGCGTGTTCCGATTTTGGGGAGTGTGACCTTGGGAGATGCCCTATCGTTCAGAACAGGAGATCGGGGACATGACTCACAGATGTGTCCTGAGTTGCCCAGACAACTCCCAGTGCTGCCAAATGTTTAGAAATGTTCCCAAACAATGAGCATTTTCGCCTAAGCCCTGAGGTTTCAGAAAAGCCCACACAAATCACCAGTATGGGCCAACAGAGAATTACTGAACTGTGCAATTTGGCAGTTCCTTTAATGTAAGGTACCTCGATTTCAGGTCTGTCAAAGCGCCACATTTATTACCCTCTGCGTTGCTGATGCTTTAGATTTAAAACAAACAATACCAACAAAGCCAGGATGACTCAGGATGCCAGCACAATACATTTTGTTTATTGAAAAAAAGTACTTAAATAACACAGCTGTAGCTTAAAAAAAAGATAAAAATTATTTTAAACGTGCAGATAAAGAGAAACTGTCGAAGATGAGGTGATTGAATAATTTCTCCCAGCACAGTGGCTATCCAAGCCCTAGCGGTCAAGACGTGACTGGCTTAGAGCTAATGAACCTGTGCTCCAAACCTTCTGAAAAGTCTTCTAGAGGGCGAGAGCTTGCAAGGGCTGGGTACACGCTGCCTGGCACATTGTGCGTCTAGAAGGTCCCCAAAGAAAAGAAAAGGATAAAAAAAAAGCTAGTCATGGTTTCAAGGACATCATTACAAGGATAAAGTCACAAAGAACCTCAACTGCCATTATGGTGGCTGAGAGATTCAGCAATTCCACATTGTCACGCTGTCCAGTGCTCCCCTAGGGCAAGGGCACACTTTCCTGAGGGGTGCCCCAGACCTCCCGAGACACTGCCCAGGTGCCCGGTCACACCGCACGTCTGCCCTCGACGTGCAGCAGAGCTCTCCCCTCAGGAACACCACCCCCCACCCCGCTCCAGGCTCTCCATCCCGCCGGTGGGGTTTTCTTCCCGCCTGACCACCTGTAGAGACAGAAACGCTGCACTTCCGTGCCCACCACTGGTCAGCACTGACCAGGTGCCTTTTCTAGACCGAAACGCATACAACGTGCTGCGTGCTTTCAACCTTCCGGAGTGCATCCGGGATCCCGCCCTTGCTCCTGGGGCCCCGGTGGGGACAAGGCGGGTGGGCCGGACTTGGGGTACTCTGCGGTGCTCACAACCGTTCGTTACTTCAGCTGTCTCCACTCACACCGTAGTCAGCAGCAAGCCCACCTCTTCTCGGCTTAGGAAAACATTGTTTCCGAGGTTGTCCAAGTCCCCTGACTCCAGTGTCTGTACAGAGCTTCCCTGGTGACCGCTTGGTGCCCAGTGACCTCAGAACCAGACCCCTGGAGGCCAGGCTCGAGTATCTGTTTACACACATCTCTGCACGAACTCCGGGGTGGACACACGGGTTTGTTCAAATTTTCCCAGAGCAGCTTGCTTCATGCTTCCTTAGGCAAAAGGCTGCCTGCCCAGTAGAAAGGAGGGATCTGCGGGGGTCATGTCTGAACCTCCGGCCAGGAGGCCTGTCACGTGGTGCCCCGTCAGGAGATGGGGGGGCGGGCAATCTACAGTGTTCTGAACCAGTGACTACAAGGAAATGCTCAATTCTCTCCCATGTCAAAGAACTCTGAAGTTGTCAAATCATTACTCACCACAAATCTTTAAAAAAAAACTTAGACGGGAGATAGATCTATCGTGTCCAAGGATAAATACAGACCTACAGATGGTACTAGAAGTGGATGGGTGGAGAGAGACAAGAGAGACTGAGAGAGACAGACATGAAAAGAGGCTTCCCGTGGGCCTCCCAGGGACGGGCACACACACTGTATCACCTCTCCATGAATGGTGGATACACTGGATTGCTGTGACAGTATTTGGTACTTTCTAAGTCGGAAGGCAGGCTTCACTTCTGGAACGCAGGGACGGACCCTGGGTCCAGGCAGAAGTCCCGTCTCTGCAAGAGGAGGTCCCTCTCCTCTTCTTCGGTGTCTGTCTTCTCCTGACAGAGGCAGAGCAGGAAAGTGTCTGGACACCACCCAGGTCTACATACACCTGCGCCAACCCTATCCCTGTCAGCCGGAGAAAGGGAGCCGCCAGCGAACGCCGTCAGCCCCCAGCAGGCCCCGGCTCTTGTTTCTGACCCCCCGTGACCCCTCTTCTGAACGCTGGAAGCCAGGGCCATGCCACTTTCCCTCGACCTCTTAGCTGTCGTGCCATGCAACCATGCCCAGAGACGTGCGCTAGAGACACTTTGGTGACGAGGACAGTGCCGGGGCGCCGAGCCGCCCTGTGCTTCTCTCTGCCCAGCTTGGTTAGGGAAATGAGTGGGGAGCAAGGGCAGGTGCTGGGGGTCGGGCACCTCGGATCCTAGACATTCTTCCAGGTGTGCTTGTACCCCACTCCCCCCACCCCTCCCATCTTTTGGGACAGGATCTCTCTCTGTAGTCCAGGCTGGTCCTAAACTTGCACCCAGAGAAGGTAGGCATGGTGTTTCCGGTCCCATGAGAAGTCCCAAGCTCCTGGCAGTCCTCTGCTTTTGTCCAAGATCTTGCTTCTGCCAAGTGTCCTCTCCTACGCTGGGCGACGAGCTACGTGGCAGGGTTCGCACCGAGGTAAGGTGGGCTGTGGTCAGCCGCCTTCACTGTCTCTTGACCTCTTGGGTGCTATTGTCCTGATCATTCTGGTGAAATTGTTACAATTTTAATTTGAAAACCTGAAGCAATGAACTTCCTAAAATTCTCCCTCACGACTTTTATAGTATTTTTCATCTCTTAGGAGCCAAGTGAAATATGTGTCCACTTTTTCTCTCATTTTAAACAGATACACACATATATCACCATACATATATCCATATAGAACATTAGACGAGACAGAAGGAATTAGAGGAAGACATTTCCGTCCCCCAAATTCCACTTGCCATTCAAATTATTTGTAACTTACAAGAGGCTTGCTCTGAAAAATAACTGGAAGTGTTACATTAGGGATTCAGCCATGGACAGCCTCCGGGGGCAGATTCCCCTGCCAAGGACAGTGGCTGGACAGAGACCTGCAGAGTAGCCAAGAGCAGGACCCCTCCGGCCGCTCCCTCCACCGGCCAGCTCAGGATGGACTCCTGGCAGGGCTGGCTCCTCTGAGCCCGACTCCAGCATTCCTGTGCCCTGTGGTCCCAGCAGGCGCTCTTGCTTCAAGTGGTTACGTCTCCTATCTTTTCGTTCAGGAAGTAGTTACTGCAGACTCGCTGGCTCTTCCGCTGACTCCCCACGGAATCCCCTGCGAGCTGCCCGGACCCCGCCCAAGCCCCTCTCTCACACACGTCCTACCCCTGGCACTCCAGGGTCTCCCTCGCCCTTCGTGACATTCTGACCGAGGAGTACCAGCCACGCTTGGGGTATTTTACAAAACACCTGAGTGGCTTTCGGAAGACGAAGCAGGTGGGAAACCCCTTAGCCACGACGACCTCTGTAGGTCTGCAGCCACCAGGGCCCTAAACTGGGTTGACTCTGAAGTTTGGTGTAAGCCAGAGTTCCCAGGGAACACGGTACGAGCGCTTCTCATTCTGGAAATATATTCTCTCACAACGCGATGGCCGCTGGCTACTAGTATCCAAGAAACCTGGTGGCTGGGCCAGGAAAACCAGGACAAGGCCAAACTCCTGCACCCCTCAGGCGGACGCCAAGTGTGTGGTGGGCTTTGCTGTGTCGCGGGCCCTCTCCTCTCGGGCTGGATGGGCTCACGCCAGGAACACCAGCGGGGCTTGCGCAGGGGAGCCGGTCTCACGCCCACACGCCCGCACACGACAACTTCCACCCCGACTCTTGTCATTCGTTGCTTTCTGCTCCGGGTTTAGTGTTCCATTTTGTTTCAAACAATAATTATTAAAAATCATGTGCTTAGGATTTTAGGCCCACCTATTATCTTACTAGATCACCAAAAGCTATCCTCAGAATTTGTTATTACTCTTTGTCTTCAAGTCCGCAAGCACGACTGTTGCTTTTCAGTGCCGCAGGGTCAGGCACCGGAGCAGCATCCGTGATCCTGGCCTGAGAGACTAGCGCCATGTCCCATTTCTGGGCCACGTGGCCCCAGATGCTTCTAGGAAGTTTGAAGTTTCTCTCTTGCTGAATTCTGAGAGGGGTCTAACGCACAGAAGGACTGTGGCACCCATCCTGGGATCCCTCCTCTTTCATCGGCTCAGAGGCATTTCTCTTTGAATCAGCCGCAGCGACTGATGGTTTATTGCACGGGCTGATGGCCCATGTAGATACAGGACCACAATTTACCAAATTAGCCCCGGTAATTGCAGCCTGCGGATAAAAACCTGTCCCGTTTGCTCACCTTGACCCACTTTAATGAAGTGGTAATGCTCATCATGATGGGCCGCATCCAAACATCCCCTCTCTCTCCATGCGACGGTGCCCAGCCCAGCATAAATGGCCAGTTCATCAGAGGCGCTCAGTTCGCCCTGCAACAGCTTTAATAATGCCGCTGCTTAATTCTCTGTAGCAATTATGTAACTGTCCTGCTTGCTATGATACACTTGAAATAATTGCATAATTATTTGAAAATTTTTTGCATAATTTTGCACTCTGGATAATTTGCCTAACGTGTCATCATCTGGAAAGTAAGGCTGTGACCTTGGCAAGGACGGATGAGGAACAGCGGTTCTTCCAATTCCCCCCTTGGTCCCCTTCCGAGCAGCACCACGGTACCTCCTTTAAGAGGCACTGACCAGATCCAGACAGGACTCTGCCCACCGCCCCCCGCCCCCAAAAGAGGAACAGGTCATGGGTGGCTGGGTGTGAGACTCTGGATTCGGTCACGGCCAGCACCAGCAGGTGTGCACAGGCCGCAGGAGGAACAGGGTAGGATGGGGGCTCGTAGCTTGTCCTCAGGAAAACGAACGCATTTGCCCTTTCCTGCCCTCAGCACGGAAACACCGCGTAGAGTTGGGGCAAACAGCAGGCCCTGCCTGTGACTCCTTACGGGAAGAATCCACCCATTACTGCACCCACCGGTCAGGTAAGTCCATCGAGGCAGGCCCCCTCCCAGGCTGTGGCTGTGGCACTCAGCCCATTGCCAACGCAGTGTCATCACCTGGACATACACATCTACTCCCAGTGCCAGCTGTGGTAAAACTGCACCTAGATCCAGGCAGGTGTGGCCCTGTGCCATGTTCTCCCTCGCAAACAACTGCGGTCGGAAAGTTTTCAGGACAATCAAGGTGAGAATAGCCTGAGAAGTTC